>WTSP01016023.1:86562-111783 GCA_025331215.1 Actenoides lindsayi
GCTCTTTCCAGTGGTGCCCTGGGATAGGACGAGGGGCAATGGGCACAAACTGGAACCCAGGAAGTTCCACCTCAACATGAGGAAAAACTTCTTTACTGTGAGGGTGCCCTGGGTGACCCTGCTCTGGCAGAGGGGTTGGACTTGATGATCTCCAGAGGTCCCTTCCAACCCCTACCATTCTACAATTCTATGATTGATTCTATGATTCGTTAGCTGTCAACATGTATTTTAACTCAAGCCAAGGGAAAAAAAGGAGGCTAGCCTAAAGCTCACTCCTGCTCCTCTTATATTTTTGTGCTGGCCAGTTCTCTTCTTTCAGTGCTTTGCATTACCACCCCATTTCTTTATTTCTGTTTAGCATTATTTTGTTCATATACTCTGATCTTTTGTCGTACTGCTCCTGTGTCCGCAGCTCTGACGTTGCTGTGCAAACCATTATGGAAGGCAAGCACAGAGCAAATTTTGAATGTTCACAGAAACAAACTTCAATTAAGGCAAACCAGAGCTGGTAGAGGGTATTGGTTCTAATGCGCCAGTGTCAGAAAATTGGTCTCAGAGAACATGAGGAGAGATGTCGTCTTCCCGATGTGCTAATGGGACAAAGGCAAGTGAGCCTAGTGCAGCGTTTGCTTTGTTCACCAACGAGCAGGGACCATTAGTCCCACTGAAGAAAGCTTCTGACAAAGTGGTTGGAGCACGTTCTTCTGAGAAGTCATGTCAGATCTGAGTTTTGAGGGATGAGCTTCCTTCTGAGCAGTCCCACACGGGCTCCTTTTTCCCCTCACTGGGCCCTTTTGTTTTCACCTCCTATTAGTTTCATAAAATGGGAACAGCTTGTCCTTGATATCTGCAATGATTTATTTTTCTAAGCAATTAAATTTGATTTCTTAAAGCTATAGCAGATCCCTCATTAAAGAGAGTGAATCACTGTGTAAAAAATGCAAAGGCTCTGAGTGTGAAAAGCGTGCTCAGGTTTCATTTGATTTCAAGGAAAGGCTGGAGGGCTTGAGGGAAGCAGGGCAGGATCAGTGCCTGAAGCTGGGTTGCCTCCACATGAAACCAGTACAAGAATGGGCGGTTCCCAACCGCCATACTTAGAAAGCCCGAGCATCCTTTCCATGAATAAGCAGCAAGCCTGAGGGGTTTTGCATCACGAGCTTGTAGAACCAGATGCAAATGCAGGTATCCTGTGGCTTGCACACCTGCTGCTATATACTGAAATGTATTTGGAGATCACATAAATTTCCCAGTGTTTTGTGAAGAGTTTCTTGAAGAGTTTTATCATTTAGAGCGCTTCTGTAATTTGAAAGTAAGAGTTTTATTAGCCTGTGCTTATCGTGTCATGGTTTTCATTGTCGAATATGGCGGTATTGTCATACCTAAACCCCATGCTTTCTTTAATTGTAAACATTCATTATTCTTTTCAGATCTTTGCCTTTTTTTTATTTCGTGCATAAAAATAGGCTTTCTGAAAACGAGCATGTCCGTCTTCATTTGGAATATTAAAATGGAAAGAAAAGACACAGGTTTTCCTTTTCTAGCGGGAAATTTCACTATTTCATATGATTTTTTTTTTTTAATTTTTCTGTCACTTAACTTTAAAATGGTCTGAGACTTATTTTTATTTTGTATTATACCATGAAGTTAATGAATGAGGCCCATTTTCTTAGGCTTTCAAAGTGCTTCCATATAGTGTTACTACAACACGACCAAGTCAGTTAGTCAGGTTAGTAAATTGTGAAATTAAATAAATAATTTTACAATTCTGGTTTAGGCTTCTGTATCCATGTTTAGGCTTTTCTGTTAGTGATCACAGCTCATAGAAGACACCACAAACCTTAACTGACAAAATTATAAAAAACAAATAGTGACATTAGTGGGACTTTACTACAATTTCCTATTCTTCTAAGTATCAATGTAGCCTCTTGATGAGAAAATCTTTATGTCGCTGCAAGATGCAGTCTCACACAAAGTCATGTGTATAAACCACATCTTTGCAGCTTATTTTTCAGGCAGAGATTTGCATAATGCTTCAAAATACTTTGAATGTTTTTCCATTCATCTATATTTTTAAAAATGGGAAGATGGCAGCATTTAGCTATTCTCTCATTTATCATTCCACAGACTTCATAATTCTGGGTAGTTTGTCAGGAGAACTACATGAAAGAAGAAGAGGATCAGGACAAAACAGACCAGCACTAGATGGATTTCTTAAGATTTGAAATGCTCCTAGAGTAGAGTGATACTTGAATTATTAGAATTATTTTTAAAAGTGATAGGAAGATTTAATGGTTTTCTTAAGGATTTCTTTGTTTTGTTTTCAAAGAATATTTAAATTTGAAGCAACAGCAAAATAAGCTTGTGACTGGGGGAAGAAAATTATTCTTCTAGCTACATCAAATATGATTGACTCTTATGTTTCTCTTGTTTTTTCTCACCAGGATTACACTTTGACCATGTATTTTCAGCAGTACTGGAGAGACAAGAGGCTGGCTTACGCTGGCATACCTCTCAACCTCACTCTTGATAACCGAGTGGCAGATCAGCTCTGGGTGCCTGACACTTACTTCTTAAACGACAAGAAATCTTTTGTGCACGGCGTTACCGTGAAGAATCGAATGATTCGCCTTCACCCGGATGGAACGGTGCTTTACGGCCTCAGGTCTGTGCTCCCACGATGACGATTTCATCGCTGTCGTTAGGTACTGTTGACGTTTGCTTCCCAGTACAAGGTTATTACAAAACGCTGGGAAGCGGGTTACGTAACCTTCCCTGTAACTCTGAAAGATGCCCTGTAGAAAACAAATGACACACTCGATGTTGCTTAATTTTGCCAGCAGCGCCTTCAGTCAGGTTTTATCTCTTTCTGTACAGTCACCGTATCTGGAAAGCCCACTGGCTATAGGAAGCAGAGAAGCACGTATTAATTGTAAACCTGAGAATTGTTGTCCCAAATGCACGCGGTGAGGTTGAATGTGGCTGTTTACGCTCTCTCTTGACGTGTCTGGAGTCGATAAAGAAAAAAGCCACGAGCAAGGCTGGTTGAACGGAGTCAGCCACAGTTAAGACCATGACTGTGGGTACCTTCAGTGAGCTCTTCAAGCAGGGATCAGCCCTGCAATGTGTTATATTTCAAACCAGACAAAGTGACCTTACATTATCCCAATTTCTACCTCTTTTAGTCCTGACCTGTGTTTTCTTTGTTTTCTGACATACTTTTTATAGTTAGCAACGCCAAAAAAATCATTCTCTTAATAAACTTCAGTACCCCAGCAAAACTCTTAATGGAAGTCACAATAGTATCAAAAAGTTGCTTTCTTTGGACAGGTTACTCCGCTTTCTCCAGTCGTTTACCAGCAAAATAAGTCTGCCAGTGGAAGCTCCATTTCCATCATCAGAAGTTTCTCCTGTTTTTAAGCCTAGAATCATAGAATGGTAGATAGATAATACTCAAGAGTGCTGTACATAGTGCAGGATAAGGACTCCCTAGTACAAAAATGAATGAGAACTGAAAACTGGTGCAGGTGGATTATATGTCTAGTATCATTATTTTACCCACTTACGGTTTTTTATCAACAGTTGAACATTTCCCTGACATGGGTCTTGGGCCCTCACTTCTTTAACTCCTGCTACATATCATGTATGGGCTATAATTGGATGAATCTTTCTAGATAAAATAAAAATAAACTTATCCTATTACGGACTTTAAAGAAGTTTGGGATGTTCAGGAAATGTTGTTTCTGTAATGAACTGGTTTTAGCCAAAGGAGGCTTTCATCTTGCATGTTATTGACACAGTAGGACCCCTGCAGGTTTAGGATTCTTTCCACAAGTAGTTAAATATCAAAAAATGATGCAAGGTATTTTTGTTTCCTTTATCTGAACAACCATCCCCACAAGCAATACAATAAAAAAATGGTGGAGTTTAGAACTCTTGTGATCATAAGCACATGTAGAAGTCTTTCTGTCACACACGAAAAACACTTGGACTCATTCAGGTGAGGGTTATCTGTCATAAAAGAGCAAATTTGAATAAGTTTGCTTCTTTTTCTGCAAAACGTAAAAGTCCACAGGCAGACTGCATCTCACTTGATAGTATTTGCTTAGCAGGGATTTCACCAGTGGCTTATGTCTGGCATACTCTCCCCATTCCCTTTCTGCTGAAAGCACTCAATAGCCAGGGACAGATATCTATTACTTAATGAAAGATGTGCCCTTGTGGCCAGGAAGGCCAATGGTATCCTGGAGTGCATAAAGAAGAGTGTGGCCAGCAGGTTGAGGGAGGTTTTCCTACCCCTCTACTCTGAGCTGGTGAGACCACATCTGGAGTATTTTGTCCAGTTCTGGGCTTCCCAGTTCAAGAGGGACAGGGAAATACTACGAAGAGTCCAAGGGAGGCTACAAGGATGATGAAGAGACTGGAACATCTCTCTTGTGAGGAAAGGCTGAGAGCCCTGGGGCTGTTGAGCCTGGAGAAGAGAAGCCTGAGAGGGCATCTTAGGAATGGTTCCAAATCTCTGAATGGTGGGTGTCAAGCAGAAGGGGCCAGGATCTTCAGTGTTGCCCTGTGATAGGATGAGAGGTAATTGTCACAAGCTGAAACCGAGGAAGTTCCACCTCAACATGAGGAAAAACTTCTTTAATGTGAGAGTGACAGAGCCTGGAAGTGGCTGCCCAGAGAGGTGGTGGAATCTCCTTCTCAAGATACTTTCCAAACCCACCTAGATCTGTTCCTTTGTTGCCTGCTCTGGGTGATCCTTCTCTGGCTGGGGGTCGGACTCGATGATCTCCAGAGGTCCTTTCTAACTCCTAACGTTCTATGATTCTAAGGATGTCTGAAATTAAATCTTGGCAAAATATAGGGCATTGTGTTCAGAAGGAAGCAAATACCAGCACCTTGTCTCTGTTGATTTAAAAGCTTGTGCTCTGTGTTCCTCTACCACTAGCCTATCTTCTCGTGTTGTGGCTTCAGAGCATCCCAATGGCATTGGCCTCAAGCCACAGTCTAGAGCCAATGACTCATCCTGTGGACTGAGACCAGAACCTTGAGTTTTATGTATCACAAAACACAGGGGCACTGAGAATAATAGGGGAAGTTTTGAAGGGTTGCAACTGATTATAGAATATCCACGGAGCGAAGCAATTCCTCAAAACATACATAATGAAAGTGATCCCGAGGCCACAGTACCTCTGTGTCCTCTTCTGAACAATGTAGAATTTATCACATTTTTTAAAGACTTGACCTTGAGTTAGCCAAGGCTGCTGTGTACTCCAGAAAAGCAATTTGCTTCTGCATCAGAAGTCTGTGAAAGTGGAGGAATGGAACAGCAGCCGTTTGAAGTTCAAGCCATTTCTAGGAAGTTTCTTTTTTAATTTGAGCAAGATACTACCAGTTGTTCCACCTTGTTCAGAACAATATACAAGACATACGGTGGTACAAAAGATTTTATTTTCTTTTTTTTTTTTCAATAAAGAAATAAGCACAAAATCACAGAATCACAGAATTATTAAGGTTGGAAAACACCTCGAAGATCATCAAGTCCAACCGTCTACCCAACATTACCATGACCACTAAACTATGTCCTGATATGCCATGCCTGCAGATTTGTTGAACCTCTCCAGGGATTCAACACCCTCCCTGGGCAGCCTATTCCAAGGCCTCACCACTCTCTCAGCACAGAAGTTGTTCCTCATGTCCAACCTAAACCCAGCCTGGTGCAACTTAAGTCCATTTCTTCTCATCCTATTGCTAGTTACTTGGGAGAAGAGACCAACCCCCACCTCACTACAACCTCCTTTCAGGGAGCTGTAGAGAGCAAGAAGGTCTCCCCTCAGCCTCCTCTTCTCCAGACTAACCAAGCCCAGCTCCCTCAGCTGCTCCTCAGCAGACATGTTCTCCAGACCCCTCCCCAGATTCCTTGCCCTTCTCTGCACCCACTCCAGCCCCTCAAGCTCTTTCTTCTCCTGCAGCACCCAAAACTGACCCGAGTGCTCAATATGCAGCCTCCCCAGTGCCCAGCCCAGGGCCACCATCCCTGCCCTACTCCTGATGGACACACTATTGCAGATCCAGGCCAGGATGCCCTTGGCCTTCTTGGCACATGCTGGCTCATGTTCAGCTGAGCGTCCACCAGAACCCCCAAATCCCTTTCTTCCAGTCAGCTTTCCAGCCACTCCTCCCCAAGCCTGTTGTGTTCCCTGGGATTGTTGTGACCCAAGTGCCGGACCTTGAACTTGCCTTTGTTAAGCTTCATACGATTGACCTCAGCCCATTGATCCAACCTGTCCAAATCCCTCTGAAAAGCCTTCTGACCCTCTAGCAGATCAATGCTCCTGCTCAGTTTGGTGTCATCTGCAAACATAGTGAGGCTGCCCTCGATCCCCTCATCCCCTCTATAATGACATCATAGACTGGGGATCAAAAATAGAGACTTTCTGACTGCTTGTGTGTTTGCCATAGACCTTTGGCTCTCAGGCAGTACGATACTAGATCTTAGAAACAAATAGAGTAAAAGAATATTTGCACTTTATCTGAAAGGACTTACATAGTTATCACCGATATTTAAAACATGATGGATGTTTGCAAGGTGAAAGGTTAGTTGTGATGGGGTAGACAAAGCAACTGCTCTTATTTCTGTTGTTTTCTGGAATAATGTGTTTCTATCGAGATGAAAGGGGGAGCAAATTAGCCATTGGGACTATGACCTAGTCACAGAAAATGTATTTATATTTCTTAGGCTGATAAATATTATCAACTTTTAGGGGACAGAAAATATCCTTCTGTCAGTTGTTTGTGCAGCACATCACAGGTGGGGTTCCTATCCAATATAACAACATAATCAATCAGATCAGTAAAAAAGTAGCATAGAAAGGTAAGAGAACCTATATCCAGAGGAAATTTAAATGACGTAGGGAATTTTAAGCAATTAAAAATAATTCCTTTGTGTACTGCTTTCACCCAAAACGTATGTGTGTCTGTGTACCGCTTTATCTTTGTCTGGCTCATAATTGTTTCTCTGTCACTGTTGTGATGATGAGTTCTTGAAACATGATCATCCTGCTGTGTCAGGCAAGATCCCATCCCACAGAAAAAATAAACCTCCTCTTCTTGGGATTGTGCACAAGCCTGAGCAATTAACATTTGGGTTTGGTGAGCGCTTGTGTGAGTTAAAACTGGTTTCTCGAACGTTTGTTCAGGAAGGATCTCTGAGCACTGAATTTACTTTGAGTAAACGGGGTAAATCTGTTTCTGTCTGTATCTATCTGTATCTTCTTCTCTAGTGGATATTTATGAAATTAAAAACATCCATTTTGCTGTAGTGTAAAAAGTGATGTAAGCAAGAATGTGCAGTTTCTGGTACTGGAACTACCAGTATGGTATGCGGACAATGCAAAATAAAAATACATTCCTTAAGAAGTCAGAAGGCAATTAGTAAGTTGAGTGCAAATTTGCCAGATGCGTATTTTATGGTGGGTTTTTTTTTTTAATAATTCTGACAAATTAATCACTTTTAAGTGCATGTGTTCCGTATGGCTGGCATTTAAAGCTAGTTATACAACATAATAGTTATGGTCCTGGTACCACACTCCCTCTTGTACCAACTTACTTTAAGTGGATTCTGCTGCAGGATCTTAAATGAGACATAGATTAGTATAGGGGAATGTACTAAAGCTTGGGATAGAAACCTAGCAGCAGTGCCCGAGTGTGCTTGCTTGGGTTACTTCAAGCACAGTTATCAGCTGACTCGAGAGCAAGATCGTTTGATTGTGCAATGAGTGTGGCTTTGTAAAGCTGATCCCTGCTAAGACCTTGTTCATCAATGACTGCAGGTTTTAGACTAAGTTTTCTCTTCTAAGACCCTATGCTAGTCCTAGTTTTATATGCTTAACCTGAGCTTTATATACTAGAGTCTTATGTGCTTACAGCAGGTAGTAGTCATCATATTGAGGAGACATTCATCTCCATTCCCCCACCAGGGCGTCCTGGTGGACAGCAGGATGACCACGAGCCAGCAATGTTCCCTTCTGGCCAAGAAGGCCAATGGCATCCTGGGGTGTATTAGAAGGGGTGTGTGGTTAGTAGGTGAAGAGAGGAGAAGTCCCCCTAAACTGCAGAGCATCTGAGGAGTTGTTGTTTGTGAGCTATTCCTTCCTGCTTGGACATGTGGACAGAGGAGCCAAAGCATCTCCCAGCAGGCAACTGGAGGAAGGTTGACATTATTATCTTCTTGTGGTACAATATTTGGTACCTGGAAGCCTGTGGAACTACCATAAAGGTCTTCAGAGGACACCCAGCATGAGACAGGATCATACCACAGATAAGGCTATGAAGGACAAAGATCAGCCATGTGCCTTTATCACTGACTACTTGTAGGAATACAAGTGAGAAGATAGGCTGACTAACAGATCCTTGACCTTTCTTTTCTCCTAGCTCATCCATTGCCTTTGTGCTCATACAACTGTCTCTCCCTGTGGAAAGAAATCATAATATTTCCTTGCAAAAGCACCCTCTCAATCAGAGAAGGGTGTCCTCTGTCGTCCTATGAGATAGTTGTAATAGTCTTAATACCTTCCTTTGGATATTATGTGATAGTCCATCTGAAAGAGGCTATATGATAAGAATAAGTGGTCTTTCCTTCCTTCCTTTTCTGGGAGATTGGATGGGGCATTCATAATAACAGCAGGGTTGGTTTTTTTTAGTCTGAAAGTGGTGAGAAAAGGCACTTAACTACTTTCCTCCTCCTGCAATGTTGCCCTGCATTTTAAAGTAGTTTACCAGATTAGAGGACTGTAATTTTCAGAAGGTTAAGGGACTAAAGATAAAGCTTCAAAATGGAGAAAACACATGGACAAAACCTTAACATTGAAAGCTCCCTCCAGCTTTTAGAGGTGGATTAAAGGCATTTCTTCTCTTGTATTATTAGCATAAATTATCACCAGAATATTATTTGTTTAGGAACTAAGCGTGTACAAGGTCCATCTCTGGTTTATATCAGGAAAAGATCAGTAAGGAAAGGACCTAGTCATGCCCAGAAGATAATTTAAATATGAAATTCATATGAAGCCATTATAGAGAAAATGATGCACAACAATGTACATACTCTTGACGAAGGCTGTGATTCAGCAAAACACTGAAATACACTAGAGCTTAAGCGTGAGCATATGGTTGTATCCATCTAAAAGTTAGCACAAATACATAAATCCACTGATTTATAGATAAAGTGTTAATGCTGTCTGACGCTGTACCTACAATTGTTTTCTTCTGCACGTGTGTTGTTGACGCTCCTGATATCAAAGAGCTTGATCAGAAATGCAGTAATTCATCAATAGTGAAACGTTTTGCAAATTCACCCTTAAGGTGCTGAATTGCCTGCATTGGAAATAGAGAAGCAAAAATATGTTGTTATTTGGGGGGGGAAATTAAAATTCAATATCACGCTTCATTATCCTCTTTAAATTTGAGAACCAGAGAAGTATATTCAACTTCACAACAAAAACATTTTGCTGGACTTTAAATGTTTTTTCAGCATTTCTTTTTTTTTTTTTTTCTCTAGAGCTGCCACAAAACCAAGGAATCCATTTTTCACACAGCTCTAATCATTTTGACATCTGTGGCAGGCTTTTTTCCCTTCACATTTTTTGATATAGAGATACTTTTTAATTGTGAGTAGCCACAAAAAATACATAAGGTTTTAATGCGTTGGGATGAAAAAAAAAAAAAAGCAAATCAAAGTGAAGAACAATTCCTGAGATTTATGAAGTTGTGGTACTACTTGCATACTTTCCCAAGCAATATAGATGCATAAATCCAAAGACACCTTGAGTATAATTATAGATATTTAAAAAAAAAATAGATGAAAATCACCTGCTTGTGTAAGATTTGCATGTGTGGATATATCTATTGAACCCCAAAGGGACTGGTTGCATAAAGGTAAGTCACAGAGAGTTGTTCCATCACAGTTGGTGTAACCACTTGTATTAAGCTGCTGCTCAACATAAAACTATGGACCAGCTTCTCAGTTATTGTCAGTGCTTCTTCAGGGAGTCCTCACTAGGAAAAATAAACAGCAACAAAACCTGGATGACTGGCTGTGCAGTTTACTCTGTTTGCTGCTTGCATTTCAGAATCACAACCACTGCAGCTTGTATGATGGACTTGAGAAGATACCCGTTAGATGAACAAAACTGTACTCTGGAAATAGAAAGCTGTACGTACATATGAAAATGGATGTAAAACCTTGTTCAGATGCAGGGTGGTGTTCCTTCTGTAGAACTGTGTAATATTTACACCAGTATCTGTAAGCACTATGTGAATTACGCTGTTATCACCCGTTGGGGTTCTTTTTTTGTTTGTTTCTTTGACTTAAAAAAAAATTTATATATATATATATATATATGGGGTTATCCATTTCTAGATGGATAGAAAAATCTTAGAAAAACAAGTTTAGGACAGAACAAAGTCATTTATTGCTCCAACCTGACTTAGCAGATGCAGCAACTGGATGCTTCATTACAAGGGAACGAATGTTCGTATTTTAATCAGATTCATTTTCAAGAGAGCAAACTCTGTGATATCCTTTGCTTTCAGTGTACTTTATTATGCACGGATGGTCTTGCCACAGGAACCTGCCCTGGGCTTTCAAATCAGCCCCGTTTATGATTTGCAATTGTGTTCTAAACAGAACCACATTCTGTCTTCCACCAAGTCATGTCAGTATTTCAATATTTGGATGTATTTTTGCTCAAGAATTCCTGCTCCATTTCTGCTACCGACTGAAAGCTGTGGTCCATAGACAGAAAATATCAGTATATATTCTATATTCAACTCTAATCCTCTACTATAGAAGCTCATGGAAATGGTGCGTGTGACTCACAGTCTTTGGTGTGAGTGGAAAAGATGTGCCCTGATTATGTTTGTCTGTATTCATCGAAAAATCCACCTTCTTCTGGTGGTTATCACTGTAAATATACATGTGGTTTCTGTGCTAAATGCATGTGATGTCTTAAATCATTCTGATCTGCAATTTTGCAGATCATTGGGTAGCATTTTTTGTCTTATTTAGGCCATTAATCCCTGTGTGAATTTTATGAGAGTGGTGCCAGAAAATAAAAATAAGTAAATAAATAAATGAAAAATTTTAAAAAGCAACAAATAAAAAAAAATAAAAATTAAAAAAACCCCAAACCCAACAACAATGAAAAACACACACACAAAAAAACAAAACACAAAAGTATTTTGCCTCAGATTTCAGGGCAGACTTTAATGGCACAACTCTTCAAGAGACCTTCTCACAGGTATACAGAACAGAATACCACCCACCACCTCTCCAGCTGTTTGGATTCTTTTTGCTGTCACAAAGGACAGTGTTGTAGTGTGTTTGAAGCTCCATTTGAGTCTGCTGTTATTAGTGACTCTCCTGCTTTGCCTGCAGATGGCTACACAACTGACGACATAGAGTTCTACTGGAGAGGTGGGGATAACGCTGTCACTGGTGTGGAGAGGATTGAGCTCCCTCAGTTCTCCATCGTGGAATATAGACTGGTGTCAAAGAATGTTGTCTTTGCCACAGGCAAGTATTGTCATTTGCCCGTTACTGTTTAATTTATTTGTCTATGACAATTACTGGTTCATTAATAACAATTAATCACTATTAGTCATAATTATATGTTGTCAGTGTTGTGGTTTTGGCTAAAGAAATTATTACTTGATAACACCTGGAGGTAGGAGCCCATGAAGTATGATTTCTTGTTTATTTTTATTTTTCTTGTTTGTGTGTGTGATAATTTACCAGACACCTAAATAACTGTGATCTAAACAGATACAAAGTCATCCACCGCCTGAATCCTGACTTTAAATGTATTCTGCAGGGTTACTGGTCATGCAGAAGTATGTTTTGGCACACTAGATCAGAAAGCCACCATTTTTGTGAACACCTCACTGCAACTTTGCAGTGTAAGGTTGTTGTTTTTTTTCTTGTTGCACGGTGAATGAAATGCCTTTTGTATCTTGATTTGCACTATTGGCTATATAGTACTCTACATATAGCTGGTGCGTTTGTCATCATTGTTAAGATGATAAACTTAAATCCCTGGTTTTCCTCCTCATTTCCTTGGACATGTAATAAAAATTACTGGTAACTCACAGCATTAGATTTCTTCGAGTGACAAAGCACAATGTTGATGTACACGTTTAATATTAGACACCAGCATAGGAAAATATTGTTATATGTGACAAGACCAGAGCAACACAGAAAGCCATGAGGAAGTGTGGGCCACTATGTGGGACCTCCAGATTTTCAGTGTGCTGTTCGATCTGTCCCAGAGCTCTGTTAGGATTGTAAGCATCACTTCACCCACTCTTTGGACACAGCATCTGTTTCAAAATACACAGAAACACAAGCTGCATTTCGGAACAAAATGTAAATATTGCTGGGATTGAAATTAATATGGGAGGGGGTGTGTGTTTGCTACCTGCTGCTGTTCTTGTTTATCAGTGTATCAGAAGTTTTTTTTTCTATAGAGAAACAGATACTCTAATCCTACATCCTTCCGTTCTGCAGCTGGTGTCACCCTTGGCAGCACCTCCACAGGACTGGATATACTCTTGTAGGATGGCTGTTTGGACAACAAAAATATAGAGAATTTATTTGGGAAGTTTCTATGACTGACCAAAGCCACCTTTTAGTTCAGTATGAAACATTTCAGTAAAGGCATGATTTAGTAATTTAGGGATGAGAGAGATGTATTAAATTCAGAAAAAAAAAAAGAGAAATTCAAAGAGCTGTGAGACAAATAAAAGAGAGAATGAAAACTAGGAGTAGACATTTATATAACTGACCAAATTTTCCAAAAAAAAAACTTGCAGAAGGAGTAAAAAAGTCTCATGCTTCAGGGTTTTAGACAGCTTGACATTAGGGAGTAGGATGAGACAGTCACAGAGGAAGATCACAGAGAAAGTCACAGAGAAAGATTACATTTCTTGTACTGTTTTCTGAAGCATGTCAATTTTGTCAGTGATGAAGGCACAATAGTGAATTTACTGTTATTTTGGTACAGGACATTAAGAAAATGTTTGATTAATTATGCAATTTTATGACACTTTGCAGGGGAAACATGGCTTTTTGTTTCTCAAAACCACATATTTAATTCTAAATCTGAAGCATTCTAGTAGATCTGATGGATAACGTCAGCACACACTTCTCAAATTTCTTCTCAAGGCCCTACTTTCTTACAGTCCTACTAATTAGGGCCAGTTTCTACATTTTTGTGGAAAATAAGTCAGACACTTTCTCATTTCTTTCTGGCTTTGAGGTTATTGAAGTCTCAAGGGAAGATATTAGTCCTTTGAGCGCAATATCTCAGTGAACATTTCAGAGATTCCAGTCTTAGCGTGCTTTGATTATATAAAACTAAAAGACGACTTCAGAGTCATGTCATAAACAGCTTTTGGAGTAGTTACTTCTATCCTCTATGAGGAACAGTGCTGTATAATCTTGTGTAACTTATGCAAATGGAAAAATCCATTCGCATAGTTACTACTGAGAAGCAAGAGTAAAAAAAAATAAGCCATAGATAATGACAGAAAGCTGTGTGGGGCTGCAAGTATACTGGAGGAACTGCAGCTAGTTGAAGCATAGCATTGGAGTTAAAAATTATCTTGCCAAATTAGCAAAATGGGTCTGAAAAAATTCTGAAAGACAGTATGGAATCATAGTATCATTAAGGTTGGAAGTGACCTTCAAGATCATCAAGTCCAACCATCTACTAAATATTATCAGGACCACTAAACCATGTCCTGAAGTGCCACTTCTATATGTTTTTTAAACACCTCCAGGGATGGTGATTCCACCACCTCCACATCACCCACCAGTCCTTCTCTGTTAGTAAACAGCAGGCCTAGTGAGGCATCTCCCCTGGGGGGCTCACTTACCAGATGAGTCAGGAAATTCTCTTCCGCACACTCCAGGAACCTCCTGGACTGTTACCTCTCTGCTGTGTTGTATTTCCAGCAAACATCTGGTAAGTCGAAGCCCCCAAGAAGAATGAGGGCTGATGATTTTGATACTTCTGCCAGCCACCTGTAGAACGCTTCATCAACCTCTTCATCCTGTTTGGGTGGTCTACAACAGACTCCCAACAGGATATCTGCTCTTTTGGGCTTCCCCCTTATCCTTACCATAAGCACTCAACCTTGCCATCACCATCATCAATCTCTGTACAATCAAAACACTCCTTAACATACAGAGCTACCCCATTGCCTCTCCTTCCCTGCCTATCCCTTCTGAAGAGCTTGTAGCCACCCACTGCAGCACTCCAGTCCTGAGAGTCATCCCACCATGTTTCTGTGATGGCAACTATGTCATAGCTGTCCTGCTGCACCATGGCTCCCAGCTCTCCCTGTTTGTTGTCCATGATGTTGGTGTAGATGCACTTGATCTGGGCTATCGATTTCACACCTGACATTGGCGTGCTGCCCTTAAGTTCATCTCTAGCGAGCCTGGTTTCATCCCCTTCCCCCTTCAAGCCTAGTTTAAAGCCCTCTCAATGAGCCCTGACAACTCATGGGCAAGAACCCTTTTCCCTCTTTGAGACAGATGAACTCTGCCTGTTGCCAGCAGCCCCGTGCCCAGTAAATCTCCCTATGATCAAAAAAAACCGAATTCTGCTGGTGGCATCAGCCTCTGAGGGATGTGTTAATCATATGACATCTATACAACTAATTATTCCTACACAAATTCAGGATACAGAATACCAGGTTAGGCCAGGGTTCTGTATGTAGAAGTCTAGGGATTGCTGTTGATCTCAAACTGAGCATGAGTCAATAATACCTTTGGTGGGAAAAAAAAAATTCAAACCGTAACACAGCTTATAAAGAGTCTGACTTGCATTGTGGTCATGCATAGAGCACTTCAAGACAGTTGTGGAGCAATAGAAGTGAGTCTAGGGAAAAGTAATAGGTATGAGCAGAAGTCTAGAAAATGGAATACATGAGATTACTGGAGAAACAGGTATGATTGTGTAGTTTTAAAAAAGAGAACAACTCAATGGGAATTAAATAAACTCTACTAAGGTCTAGAAGACATTTGCAGAGACATGAGCAATATCCCATTCTCTTTACTGATGAAAGAAGAGAAAGTACTATTTAAATTGCTATGAAGAAGAAAAGCCTAGTTTGACTATCCTTCCAACACCATCTGAAGGCCATACAAGCTGCTATAAGACATCGAAAACGGCACTGGATGTCTACGTGTCAGTAACTGATGTAAGCCAATAGCCAAATCATACCAAATCAGTGCTATCAACAGAGCCTAAAGAGCTATTCAGCTCTTGGCCACCTCCTTTCTGTTAGGTAAATAGCTCTTAGGACACTCTTTAGTTGCCTAAACATAAATATCCGGTGCCTGTTGAGATGCTGTAGAGCATTGTGTCTAGCAGTTAGACCAAGTCTTACAGTCTTGTGTCATATGTGACAATCTAGTGCTTCAATATTAGTTACTTAACTACTTAATACTAGTTCTACTCTTCAGTGGCCTAATGCATCTCAAATGGCATTAGACACCTCTGTATAAGCAATTCTTTCTGGCCTGCCCTGGGTGTTCCTGCTCTGGCAAGGGAGTTGGACTCAATGATCTCCAGATGTCCCTTCCAACCCTTACTATTCTATGATTCTATGAATTAAATCACACCCTTAGATTCAGCTGGCTGTAAATCTAGATCTCCATGGCTTACAGTGAGACCTTATGTGCCATCCATGTGTGAAATATCTGCATGCAGACACCTGGAATTTAGTGCCTAGACTTGTGAGCTGAATCCTACTCCTTAATGTTTGCTAGCTACAAACGCTAAGAAACTGAACAGGAATGGGGATATGTAAAACACCACCCAAAAGCTTCAAGACCCATAGCAGCCAGAACCAGATTAACAATGTGTTGGTAAGAGGAGGGTAGTCTTAAAAGATTTGAAAATTAATTATTTGCTGTATTCTGAAAGATCAGCCTGTAAAGTACATTTCCAATTAGATGGAATCCTCCAATTAGAGGAACTTTCCCAGATGAACATATCAGAATTTTGTAACTGACCAACTCTGTTCTCTTGGTTCTTACTTGGATAAACCAGCAAGAGACTAATTTAGCCTCGGAGCTTGATGTTTCAGCTTTCCAGCTTTGAATTAAATTAAAACCAAAACAAGTAATTACTCTTTACCAAGCACCCAAATATATGAGAGAGGAATATTTTGGGCTCGGTTATTGATCAAGTATTTGTTTTCACACCTGCATTCTCAATTCTGTAGTTAGATTTAAATACTTCAGGCCAAATTCTGTTATTCACATCCTATTTAAATTAGCCCAGAGACATCAGCATTTTATATGAGATGGGAGCAAGAGTAACAAATCTGATCCCTGAACAACAACACTGTTCTTCAGGAAAAAAAAAAACAATCAACAAAACAGCAAATTTTGATGGAATGTTAACAGCTAGAATTTCCTGGTAATTAATCTCTAGATGTACTGAGCCTTAATTGATGAATCATTTTCCAAGCATAATCAGGCAAGTAACAATGTAATTCTCGAGCTCACCAAGAAATCCAGTTTTGTTAAATAAATTACACATGATGGTTCCTTCTTAGATAAATATCTGGGCTTACAATTTTCGTTGCATGCTGATTAGGACCCATCCTTTTCACTGAGCTTTAGCTATCCAGAAAAAGAGGGGGAAATAATTAAGGTAAATAAGGAATGTTTCTTCTTTTAATCCATTTATTTATTTATTTATCTATCTATCTATCTATTTATTTATTTATTTATTTTAACCCACAAATTGCTGTGGTCTGTTTGCTGGATGTGAGGTGTTACAGGAAAGATAGCAGGCTGCAGCCAAGAGATGATCTGTGAAGGCATAAAAGCAATACATGTGGAAGCAATACAAGCTTTTGTAGTCTCAGGGAGAGCTGCCTAAAGGAGAAGTCTGGCAGCATAGTATGAAAAAACAAGGCTACCAGTTCATGTTTCAGTTTCAACCTGAACGATACAAAGGCCAAATTATTCTGCAACTACCTGAGATCCAGACCTGCCAATAAAATCGGAGCTTGAAAACTAACCACAAAACAGGGTGATGTTCTATTTATCTCTATGAAGCTGAATAATGTATCAACTGCAGTAAGTAGCTGTAATATCAGCAGACTTTTGGTTAGATTGCTCCAAAGCCACAGATGGTCAAAACCTACCCTGAGACTTGCAGGGCTGGGATTCATCTTGCTCTCATTTGAGGTGAATATAATTTCAGTGTCTCAATATGAACTGGATGTCTTAGCTGATGGGAACTAGTCAATGCAGTCAATGGAGTCTAGAAACAAATTCAGTCCAGCAGTAGGAGTCTATTGTAGGATGAGGTGGATAATTCTCTACGTTTCATTTACTAGATTGACTCTCCTGTAAACGTAAGCAGAGCTTAGGCACCTACCTCATGTGTTCAAGTGCGTCACTTGGTCAACTGCTATTGGAGATGGCATCGGGCGTAGTCTCCAGTTGCTGATCAGAAAGATGTAGGGGCTATGTCACATCCACCAGCTGCATGCTGGTGTCTGAGAGGTCACAGGGCATCTCAAAAGGAACAGTACACGTTCAGATTCACAGATGAATCTATTACAGTCCAGATCCAACTCTAGAGCAGGAAGACAGATGGCTCTGACAGCCCTGGCTCTAGGTATGGTTCTTAGTGTTCTAGATTCCAGCTTCAGGACAAAGAACCTGATGCTTGAGACAACTTTGTGTTGATGTTTCTGGCCTTGAGACAATCCAGACAGATTGCAACAAGGCCAGGTAATTTGGGTAATTAGCTTATCTCATTAGACAGGGATTGTGATGAGGTAATGAATGATGGTCATGGGTGAAGCATTCAAGATAAATGTCTAAAGTTTACTCTGTTACACAGTTTCTCAGGTCAGGATTCCATTACTGAATATTACCGACATGTGACATGTTACTTCTCTCCACTGTGGACACACACTTCCTCCATCCACAACACTTTCCCTGCTTTACCAATAACAAAGTGCATTCCCCTTTCTTCGAGGCTCCCAACTGTGTCCAGGGTTCTTGGCACTGGAGCAGCCCAAGAAGAGGCTTTGTTTCAATAATTCAGTTCCACTGAAACTTCCTCAATGGATGCTTCAGTCTTTTTATCTAAGAATCAGCATTTTATAGGAATTTTTCCAGTCATTGCCTCTATCAGTGACATTCCACAGACAGCCAGACCTGAACAGGACTTTTGGAAAGGATGAGAGACTTTGTAGAGAATCCTTTGCATGGATGGTTGCATTATATGAAATACTTTTCCCCAACCAAGCTTTATAAAGATTTGTCTGATGCACTACTATTATTGCAGAAAGGTGATCAGGTCTGCTTCATTTTTAATGTATTTCATGATGGCAGGGTATGCTCCTGTTTTATTTACATAGTTTTGCAGACACAAGGCCATGGAAACCATTTCTTAAGAACCTCGATGAACAACTTAAGCTTTGCTAGCAATAAAGCAGGCATGATTTCAAAAAGAGAATTTGTCTTTTGAAATGAAACATCTTTCAATGGAAAATGAAGACGTTAAGTAAGATAAAGTCTAAATGCTTCTTTTCTGAAAATTATGTTTACTGCTTTAGACAGCAGAAAGCCTTGGTCTGATTTTCATTATGAAATAAATTCTTCTGACTCCACCTCAGTTCTTCTATTGATGAATCTAGAAGTCATGTCAACCTGGAAATATATTACTACCGATTGAAGTAATCACAGCAGCCAAATATATCTACAAGATACTTCTTTTTCCAGTGATAGTTTTTCTGAGATTGTTTATTAAAACCATTAAGGATAGCTGCATAAAGTCTGATACTCTCAACATGCTTCTGCTGCCTGGGAAAGGTGTAACTTTTTTTCTGTCACATGACTGTATACCGAACTATCGGGAAGATGATGAAGAGAAATCTGCAGTTTTCTATTACTTCTTTTGCCTTCTGTCTCAGAGAACCCATTATTCTTGTGCTTTATGGGCAAATATAATTTCTTACACTCATATGCAAACATATGGACACAATTTAAAGGAAAGTGTGTAAATTTTTATTTGTTTCTAGATGTAATATTTCATACCTCGCACATATTTGGATTAGAATGGGTGGGATGTGATCTAATATCTAGTTGGGCCCTTGGTATGTTCAGAAATGTTTTTTGGATGTTGACTATAACAAAAGCTTTTAGATGAGCTATTAGAAATATGATATCTAAGACTAGTAATGCAAACACAAATCATGGAGCTAATGTGTGGGTGACTTTTCTTGTGCAGCTGTACTCGCTTTAATTCTCTGCATTTGGTAAAAGAACACACAATTATTTTAACTGCTTGAGATTTCTAAATATATAAAATATATTCAGTAATATTAACACCAATTTTGAAATGCATCAATTTAAGGTTAAACAATAAAATACTTTGTTTGAAACATTGACATTGAGGTTATTCTTTTTTTTCATTACTTAATTGCTTCAGCTGTTACAGTTCATGAATCCTATATATATATTGTATATATATACATACACTTATAAAATCATCTCTTTTTTGCTTATAGTATTTTTGGACGAAAAACTCTGTCCAGCTCTAATCAATGTCAGTGGATCTGCTTTGAAGGCATTTTTCCTCACTGGGGTTCATTACAATTTCTTTTTGACACCACAGATAGCACGTTTCTCATCGTTCAGATCTAATTAAGAAGGGCCATCTCACAAACAACTTTTCCATGTAACCAAAAAATCTACTAATCCTCTGAATATAAGTACTATACATAAAACTGTGTATTTGGATGAACATTTTACCTGGAGACCTAAACATCTGCTTTTAAAAGATTACTGGTGCTCACCCATCTGTTCAATAATCTAGAATAATTTACTCTCTGTCTTTTCTTCCCAAATAGAAATTACTTGGATATCACTATATTCACTGCAAAGTTTCTTTTAATACCAAGAGTTGTTTACCCTACTGTTCTGCAGATGTCATACTACCCTATAAAACACACATGCTTTAGATTCTACACCAACTGAAGACAACTATCTGCAAGTGTCTTTTCTTCAGTGTAAATAACTGTGTTTTCCCCTCCCTTTCCTCAGGTGCCTACCCAAGACTCTCACTGAGCTTCAGGTTGAAGAGAAATATTGGATACTTTATTCTTCAAACCTACATGCCCTCCATACTGATTACCATTTTATCATGGGTGTCATTCTGGATCAATTATGATGCGTCGGCAGCAAGAGTTGCCCTTGGTATGTGCTAAGAATGAGGGGGACATTAAAATCTCAGGCTGAATGTAGCCTTCGGAGGTTGTTAAAGACTGTACCATGATGTCCGTGTTTTGATATTCCAAAATCATTTATGTCAAAAGTCTCGTCATCCAGTATTTTCTTTTCATTCTTTAGTTTTCTTCTGCCTGCATTTTAGTGACTACTTAGGAACCGATGGTATAATTATGGAATCAGAGGACATAGTAGTGGAGGGGACTTCCTAGAATTGCTTGCCTCTTTTACCAAGGTAGACTTATTCTACAAATCAGTGTTTTCAACCATCTGTGATTTACAATTCCCATAAAATTTCCAGCAGAGATATAGACCCCACAGTTTATTGTGAATTCAAGCAGGCTGACAATAAATTTGTTTTTCTTACCAGCTTTTCAAAACAGTGCTCTGTAATATATTTTCTGGTGCTATGTCCATCTTTAGGTAAATAAATGAAGGTTTGACATACCTTATAGATTTTTTTCTAGGTATTTTAGTACTGCCCAGATGATCACTATAAAAATGCTGCTTTCTCTCTTTGCCTTTTTCTTTCCACAAATGCACAAACCTGTCTGCCTCTCACTGCTCATCTCACTTTTTTCTGTGTGGAAATTAGACTACTGCTCTAAACTACTCATCTCAAATGCCTTGTCTATATTATCCTTTCCTATAACAAGTGTCTGAAATAGGTGGGATGGACTGCTCTAGAAAGGTGCCTGTTTCTCTCCATCTGCTACTGGAGGGGTCTACAGTGGACTAATTTCAATGAACTGCTTAAGTCTTTAAATTTAATTTAAAACTGCATGAGAAGAATCTTTCACCACCTATATGAACACTCTGCCTTAAATGTGCATGTGGATTTATTTATCCAGACCCCTAATTAGTTCTGTTACTTCTTAAAAACTTTGTTGTGTTGAGCAGCACAGAGACCACACCTTCCATGTGTTGAGATAACACCTTCCACGTGATGAGACCACACCTCCCATGAATATATGTTAACTCATGGCAGCACTGCCAAGCCCCCTTCTTAGCTGTTCCCCTGATTGTATAAAGGAAATAGTGTTACAGAATAACAATGCATCAAGCTCTAAGTCAGATTTCATTTGCAGTGGTTGTGAGATATCTTTCAAACTTTTTTAAGCTTCTTCACACTGACAAGGCAAATTTGCCAAAAAGGAAAATAAAATGGAAACATGTTATTCTTGGAGTTTTAAGATATATGTGTTTTGTTTTGGTTATTTTTTTTCCTTTGTGTAGGAATTACAACTGTGCTGACAATGACAACAATCAACACTCATCTGCGAGAGACTTTGCCTAAAATTCCATATGTTAAAGCCATTGATATGTATCTGATGGGCTGCTTTGTGTTTGTCTTCTTGGCCTTACTTGAATACGCCTTTGTCAACTACATTTTCTTCGGAAAAGGCCCTCAAAGGCAGAAGAAACTTGCAGAAAAAACAGCAAAGTCAAACAACGATCGCTCAAAGTTTGAAGCCAACAGGGTAGGATTCTTTTAATCTATATATAGTCTCTCTTTTCTTTTATTACAAAAAAATAATGGTATGAAATAAACAAACAAAAAAAACCCCTTGCATAAAAACATCACCTCATCACCAACCACATCTTCTTTTTGTGGACAGACTTTGGCATTTTTATATTCAAGAACCTACATAGAAGAATATATTTAGGCATACAGAAACCAAAGTGAGTATGATCTGTGTGACAGGTAACTGTAAGAAGAAGAAAACAATGGGAGAGCAGCTAGCTTGAAAATAAAGGCTGAGATCTACAAAGGCATTTATTTGTCTGAATCAAATATAATTTAACTGTGATTTTATTTAAGTACCTAGATAAGGGAATCCAGAATCTGAGCGTAGTTCTTCTCACTTCAGCTAGAGCAGACCCATTTAAAATGGGAGAGAATAGATAATTAGTTGGCTAGCATAGCTGAACCACTGTATGTGGCATCATCATCTGCTGCTTTTTGAGACCAGCAGAAATTTGTGATTGCTAAAGAAATTTTCAGATTAATTTCTGAAGCATGGTATTGGCATGATCTGTGACTACTCTCCAGTCTGTTTCCTTGTATTACTTCCTCCAATTATACCCTTTTTTTTCTCTTGTTGAGAAAAAAATTCAAGTTATTCAACACTGTATGATGTTAGCAAGCCATGCCAGTTTGAATAGAACATCTCTTTTTAGCTAAAATGCTCCAGTGAGGCTTTTTCATTCAGTTTTCTTAAGACTGGTTTGTTTGGTTTTTCTATCAGCTATAAATTAGAAGAGTTCACAACGACAAAACTACTAGCTGCCTATTAAAGACCAGTATCATAAAAGTAATTTCAAGCTGTATTTTTGATCCTAATGATTCTGTCTGCTATAGTAAATATAATCCAGACCTAGACCTAATTATCGATACTCATATAAGTGAAGTAATTTTTGAACCAATAAACCAATTTTTTGCCCACTGTATCATGAAATCGATTTCTCATCATAGTTGCCAGCACTGCTTAGGACTAAGCTAGCAGCAAGAATGAATTCCATTTCCTGGAAAAAAAAAAAAAAAAAGTAGTTACAACAATAATAAAAAAAAAAGCAGATGGAAAGAGTGTCACAACTGAAAGTAATGAAGACAATTTTAGCTGCAAGCAGGTAATGCAGCTATATGCATTAAGGTTCAGTTATCCCAATGGAAACCATCTGGTGAGTCTCATCCATTTAAATGATTTACATAATTCAGTACAAGCCTTGTCAATGGGCCAAATAGTACCCCACGCCTGACTGTTCTTCTATCTTGAGATTGATAGGTCTGTATTGTCAAAAGAAGCATAAGCACCTTAATGGATGAAAATGAGGGGTTTTCATACCCAGTTCATGCCATTTTTATATCCCAGATCTGATCATATCATACATCAATTTTGGTTTTTTCTCAGTTTCGACTTACAACCTTTTCTTTCCCAACCATCCTAAGCAAATCATAGAATCTTAGAATGTCCCAGGTTGGAAGGGATGTCCAAAGGCCATCTAGCCCAACCCCCTTGCAGTGAGCAGGGACATCCTCAAATAGAGCAGGTTGCTCAGAGTCTCATCAAGCCTGATCTTGAATGTCTCCACAGATGGGGCCTCCACCACCTCCCCAGCTAACCTGTTCCAGTGTTCCACCACCCTCAGAGTAAAGGAATTCTTCCTAATGTCCAATCTAAGTCTGTCCTTCTGCAGTTTAAAACCATTTCCCCTCCTCCCTTGTAAATATCAGGGATTGTTCTGACTTTTCTGCTGGTTTAAGATCAATCACGAAGGAATAAAATTAGGATACAAATTCAGCACACCAGAGCTGAAAGAAGAGGGTGTTACCTTGCCCCTTGGAGTCTCAGCTGTGATAGGGAACTCTGTATGCTTTGTAGAAACACATCTACTCATACTAACTGTGAATATTTGCTGTTCAAATGACGTAGTTCAAATAATGTTCAAATAATGTTCAAATAATGAGGTATGGAACCATTTTGTGTAGAAAACATTTACTCTCCAGGACTCAGCTGGTGAAGTCAACAGACCTTCATTGCAGTTACTGGATTCAGTGCCTTCGAGAGAAGCAGTGCCAGCATGCAACAGGATGAGACAGAAACTTTAGGTAGTCTTCCTTTGAAATAAAGCATAGACAGGAAATGCAGATTCAGTGGGTATATGTCAAGTCTGAGTTGCTGGTTTGAGAAACTGGCAAACACCAAGCAGAGGGAACTGCTTAGAGAGAGAAGAGGTCACATTGCTTTCAGGAGGAGAAGCTCAATGAAAATCCATCTAGAGGATCTACTTTAGACAGAGCTTACCAGGGCTTCCAGACGTCACAGCCCTGAAACAGGAAAATAGTTTCCATGTTTCTGGATCATGCCCACTTTGTACCGTGCCCTACAGACATCCGTGGATGTAACAGGACAGGTGGCCATGCCAGAGTTTTTAACATATTTACTGTGGAAGACAACATAGTCTGAAAGCACTGAAACCTTGGCTTTCACCTCATCAGGGATAGTGAAGAGACCCTAACTTCCATCCCCTCCTTTGGTGGCTCTTTGAGATCACTGAATCTCGTGGAAATAACAACTGCTTGGCATTTGCTTGCTTCGTGTTTTAGAGTTGGGACTCGGAGCCTGGGAGAGTCCCACAAACTGGAGGGCATCCTGGACAGTAAGGAAGGCTCGGAGCCATAGATGAAAACTGCTTTGTTCAAGTTCAATGACATTACTGGTTTTGTCATTTCAGTGAGGCTTTAGGCTTCCATAGAATGTATTTCTGTTTAGACAGGGAATGTTTTTGATCGTGGGAAATATGTAAAATCTTATGTGATTTGGGTTTGAGTGACATTTATAAAGAAAGCGAGAATGCCTATAACCTTTAGACAAGAAGGACATGGACCTGATGGAGTGGGTTCAGAGGAGGCCACAAAAATGATCAGGGGTCTGGAGCACCTCTCCCATGAGAACAGGCTGAGGGAGTTGAGCTTGTTCAGGCTAGAGAAGAGAAGGCTCTGGGGAGACCTTATTGCAGGTTTCCTGTATCTGAAGGGGCCTACAGGAAAGCAGGGAGGGACTTTTTGTAAGGGCATGTGGTGATAGGATAATGGTCAATGGATTTATACTAGAGCAGGGTAGATTTAGATTGGACATTAGGAAGAAATTTTTTACTTTGAGGGTGGTGAAACAGTGGAACAGGTTGCCCAGGAAGGTGGTAGAGGCCCCATCCCTGGAGACATTCAAGATCAGGCTTGATGGGGCTCTGAGTAACCTGCTCTAGCTGCAGATATCCCGGCTCAGTGCGGGAGGATTGGACTAGATGACCTGTAGAAGTCAACACAAACCATTCTATGATTCTATGATTCTATGATTCTATGATTCTATGATTCTATGATTCTATGATTCTATGAT
>WTSP01016023.1:118699-134186 GCA_025331215.1 Actenoides lindsayi
TCCAGGTGAGGTCTCACCAGAGTGGAGTAGAGGGGGAGAATCCCCTCCCTCGACCTGCTGGCCACGCTTCTCTTGATACAGCCCAGGATACGACTGACATGCGAGTGTTTCTCTATTAACAAAGAGATGCATTTCAATAGTATTTTTCCAAATGTATTCCCTTTGACATTTTGAGAAAATAGATGCTCTCATGCAACTTCAAAGAACATAATGGTATCTTCAGTCAAAGCTTTTACACAAACATTGTGACTTGCTTGACCACCTTTCTAGTTTGATTTATAGATGCAGTGATGAGCGGTGAAAAGTGGCAGCATCGTTGGCAGACCACAAGCAGAAGCCATGTTAGGGTGGCAAATAAGGTGAAGGTGGCTATGCAGTGTGATGAAATAAATGGAATAAAATTAATCCCTTGGGCAGGAGAAGCCTGAATGCATGGCTGTTCCCTCTAGAATACAAGATTTCAGCCAACACCTCACTTAGAAAAATCCAGGCTTGGTTTAAAGGACAAGGTACCGTAGATCGGCTAATGTCTCTATATATGTACATGGTGGAACAGAATCAGGAGAGATCAGCAGGTCCTGAGGGAAAGAACAGTTGACATCTATGATAGTGGAAGGAAAGGGAGTGGAACCCTGCAAGGGGAAAGCAGGGCTGTCAGGGTGGAGCCCAGCAAAAAGGTCTCTGCTGGGGTATTTTTAGTAAACTGAAGGACATTTCTCAAAGCCTGGAAGGAGGTGGAAGAGTGTGATGCCATGGAGGCCTGGATGAGGGATTGAGTTGGAAGCTTCGTAAGGAAAGTGCAGATTGTGGAGACATTTTGCACAACGCTGTTACAAATCCTGACCATACTTTGTACTCTTTGTGCAAAATAGCAAGAAAAAACTGACTCAGTTCTTTTCAGTGACCGCCATAAGCAGTGATGATACCCAAGGCTGTATTTTACAGCTGCGTGTATTCCCTGCTTACAGGTGCTGCTCAACAGCGTGCACTTGTTTCTACAAACCTCAAGTTTGTACTTTTGTACCCAGTGGGTTTCTGACACAGGAAAAATAAATTCTTCTTAATCACCACTGAGGCTTCTCCACACAATTATTTTGGCTCATGTTGGGTTTTTTTTTTATTTATAGGCACTCATCAGCATAATGTGCTGTTGCCTACAACAGCAGGATTTGTTAGATACTTTAGGATTTATTTTTTTTTTCCTACTTGCCTGTATGTCATTCATAGCACTTTATATTCTTTTTCCATTTGCAAGAAGCTTGGCAAAGCATTGCTGATGTACTATCGTAAATGTTTTCACTGAGAAAAGATAAGCTGTAGCATCAATAATTAATGAAAGAAGCATCCATTTTACAGAATTTTAACCAGACTGAAAAAAGCCAAAAGCATATGGGCAGACACATAGCTACGCATGCTTTTAATGCATTGCAAAGCACGTGGCATCAGAACTTTCCAAGGCCATGACAATTGTGTGTTCTCAACCACTGTTAAACAGATGCTTCTTGGATGAGTTGTTCAACTGCTGTACTGCTTGCACAGCTGGGTTAGGAAAATAAAAGAATAGTAATATAACATATAGTAATATTAATATATTAAAAATTGATATATTAATATAAAATAGCAGGATGAATAAGATTTATATGTAAAATGGGAAATTATCCTGTAAGCCATGATTCACTATTTCTGACAGGAGGAGCTGAGTTCACTTGAACAAAGTCATATGTGCATTAACTGGCTGAAAATACCCAGCAGAGAAAATTTATTTTACCTTCAGCCATCATTTTCCTTTCCCAAAAACTGGCAGAAAAGCTGGAGCTGATCCCTGCATCAGCTGTGTCCTCTGCCTGTCCTCCAGCACGCAGGTCATGGAGCACAAGGGGATGTGGTGCCCCACCACTGGAGCTACCAAATACTAAGACAGGATCAATTGGGACTTCTTGTCAGTGCCACTCATGGGAACTGGAAGTTTTTCTGGATCAAAGGAGTCATACCCAGCTCTCTGCTGCTCCTCCTCTATTGGTAGTCAGGGGGACTGGAGAGTCTGGCCCAGAATTTGTTGAAAAGTCTAAATGATCAGAATCTTCCTCTTAATTACTAAAAATGATATCACATTACTCACTGTGCTCACTGCCTCTTGGGTAAGGAGGAAGAAGGGAAGAGTGACATCTATTCCCTCAGTTCATTCTCAGTTTTAAGGCTGAGAGCCCTGGGGCTGTTTAATCTGGAGAAGAGAAGCCTGAGAGAGGATCTTATGAATGTTTACAACTATCTGAAGGGTGGGTGTCGAGTAGAAGGGGACAGTCTCTTTTCAGTGGTGCCCTGTGATAGGAAGAGGAAGGTTGGACTTGATGATCTTCAGAGGTCCCTTCCAACCCCTACCATTCTATGATTCATCAGCTTTCTTCCATGTCAAAGTTCATTGCTCTTTAAGATCACTTAGGTGGAAAAGCCCCCTGTTAAGTGTTGCCATGATTGGAACACTGTGCAAATGACTTTTGGAAGGAAAAGTTTAAGAGAAGAGTTGTAAATAAGCTTTGTGATTGCAAAATGCAAAGAGTGCAGCAGGTCAGAACTATCTTTGTGATTTTAGCAAACTTGACAGGGACTTTTTTCATCTGTTTTTAAATCCCAGATGGAAAAAAAAGCTAGTCCAGTTTAATTTAATTTCCTGCTGTAGCAGAGATAGAATCCATTCCTTCCTCTCTCCCCCATCACCAGCAATGTAGACATTTCACTGAACTCTGCCATCCTTTAAAGTGCACCTGGTTTAGAGGGAGAGGAAAATTATTTGTTTTGCCAAATACGTTTTAGTGCTGGATGTTGGTAGTATGATGATAAACTTGTTTGTAGAAGTATTTAAGCACTTGCCTAATTTTAAGCAGCTGAGTATTGCCTTTTTTCTTTTTTCTTTTTTTTTTATGTAAGATTCTCACATGCTAAAAAGGAATACATTCTTGCTTAAAACATATATGAGTTTGGAGGTCCTGAATTTAAGAGAGACAGGGATCTACTGGAAAGAGTTCAACAGAAAGCTATGAGGATGATTAAGGGACTTGAGCATCTCCACTGTGAAGAAAGACTGAGGGAACCAGGGCTGTTTAGTCTTGAGAGGAGACGGAACTGGGGCTGTTTAGATGACTGAGATCTTATTAATGTCTATAAATATCTGAGGGGTGGGTGTCAAATGGGAGGGGACAATCTCTTTTCTGTAGTGCCCAGCAATAGGACAAGGAACAATGGGTATAAACTTGAGCATAGAAGGTTCCACCTAAACATGAGGAGGAACTTCTTTACTGTGAAGGTGACAGAGCCTGGAACAGGCTGCCCAGAGAGATTGTGAAGTCTCCTTCTCTGGAGACTTTCAAAACCTGTCTGGATCTGTTCCCTTGTGACATGTCCTGGGTGATCCTTCTCTGGCAGGGTGGTTGGACTCGATGGTCTTCAGAGGTCCCTTCCAACCCCTAACATTCTATGATTCTATGATGATGCTGTGATTGAAATACACTCACATTCTGCTGGTAGTTGTTCAAAGTCTTGTGAAACAGCTTGTATTTCTATTTTTGCCCTTCAGGTGGACACCCATGGAAACATTCTGCTAACGTCGCTTGAAATTCACAATGAGGTGGCAAGCAACGAGGTCACCACCAGCGTTACGGATGCCCGAAATTCAACAATGTCCTTTGACAACTCAGGAATCCAGTACAGGAAACAAAGTTCACATCGTGAAAGCCTTGGAAGGCGGTCATCAGAAAGAACAGGCGCCCACAGCAAGAGGGGCCATTTACGAAGAAGGTCGTCACAACTGAAAATAAAAATCCCTGATCTAACAGATGTGAATGCCATCGACAGATGGTCAAGAATGGTGTTTCCATTCACATTTTCTCTTTTCAACTTAATTTACTGGCTATACTACGTTAACTGAGTGACTGAACTTTTTTAAAGGACTTCAACTGTAACAAGTGAAGTACTACTTGCCTGCAGAGTTTATATATATTTATATATTAAAATATATATATATATGAACTTTTACCATGTAGACCATACTCATGTATGTGTGAATACATGTAGCAAAGAATCGTGTGTACTGGAAAGCACATACTGCAAAGCAAAAGTATATGTATGCACACACACATGTACACATTTGTTCTGAGGTTACGGACCCTTCAACACAGAATGCACTTCAGAGGACCTTTTTAAATCAAAAGGCAGGTGTCATCAGAACAACAAGCCTTGAGAAAGTAAATGTTGTATATGATCACTACAAAACTTTGATTGTCATGGAAATTTTCCAACAGCTGTAATTGTGTATAAAGTCCGTATTTAGTAACTTTGTTTGTCCATGCTGCCAATACACACTGATCATGAAGCGGTAGAGTTTCACCCGTTAAGTTTTAAATGAGTCATCTCTGTTGCAGGTGCATCGACTGTGATTTTGTCAAGCCAAATTTATTTTCCTTTGCTGAAATTTCTTGGGTTTATATACGTCATAACACCTTGGAGGTTTTTTTCCCCCCCACTCCTGAATGGGCATCATTTTTAATGATCTCTTGCTTTCTCTTCTGCAGTAAGCAAGCTGATCATGGGAGTGTTGCTCCAGGTCTTTGCAGACATACACATGTTCTTAGTATTTCCAACAAGCGTTTTAAGTGTCCATCAACAGTGACATGAATCTTTTGTAAGTACTGTAAATGTACAGCACATTTTCCTTCCCTTGGACTGGTTCCAGCTGCCATGTCATTTTGAAAGAGAACAGCACATTTTTAGTATAATTTAGCTGAGAACTCAACTACTGTCAACGTGTTCTTCTACATCTGCTGTAGATTTAAAGATTGTTATTCCAGTGAAAGCATAGAAGATGTCTCAGGTTATTTGCTACTTTGACATGAAACCACCTAGCTGTAGACTTTTTTAAACATGCGTTCACATTATTCAACATTCTTATAACATTGTATGTTAATGTAAAATATATTTGCATAATATGCATATAAGTATATTTTCTCAATATTTTTCTTCCCTGTGCTTGCTATCGTGACTGCATGCTATGTCATATTATTGTTTCTGTGATGTTACAACTTTTTATTCTCTAGAGATGAGCAGCTAGAGCTCTTCCGATACTTTGATTCAGTAATGGAGCATTTTCATATTTTATTTATATACTGGAGGCATATACACGTACACTTAGCAAGCTAGTGTTCTGCTGTCACAGATCACAAGAGATGGCGAACAGTATGTTTTGTTTCAACATTAACTATGTTCTAACGTACTCTTCATGCACCACTTTGGTTTTCACCCCAATCCATTCCCTCACTGGGATTCCAACTTTTTTCAGGCTAGTAGATTGTAGTCGTCAAGGTATGCCAATTTCAGATCTGTAAACTTGATTTGTTACTTATCAGAAACTAAACCTTTCTAAAGAAAAGAGGATATATTTTTTGTAAAGTGTTTCTATCATGTACATTCACAAATAACAACAGATACAGTAGCATAAATGGATCTAAAAGAGAGGATTCAGGCTTAGCCCTGCCAGTTCTCTGCATGTAGAATTCCTCTGGACATTGATGGGGATCTTTGGCAGGTAGAGCGATTTGGATGCCAGTTAAAGATGGCTGTGGGAGAAAAATGTGTGGATATGCACCTACCAAAAAACACATCAAAAAGGGATGAAACTGAAAAGGCTGCCTTGGCTCTGTGATGACTCGTGTTCTCGCTAGTAACTTGACTTACCTGTGAGTAGAGCAATGATACTTGTCTTGCTGCTGCGTACAGTCCGTTACCGTTCCCACCCCTGACTACTTGCAGCTGAACTGCGAAACTTCGGGTGGAAACTCAGCATAAACGAACCTGGGGTGCGAAGCCTGCGTTGCAGTGCCATCCTCGGGGCTGCTCCTTGAAGAGGAACGGGCTCGTTGCGGTCGCCTTGCAGCAAAGCTGCAACTCAAGCCCCGGCCGGTATCGTTCACCGTAACCCTGGCTGCTGGTTGTGTGCAGGATCCACGCCGCAGTCCTGCTGCATCCTTGGCAGTGGTGCAAAGTGGCTGTAACTGCAGCTTCTAAGCACTGTGTCTGCAGACAGCTAAAGGGTATGAAGGGCCTCAAAGGAACCCGTATAGCCGGAGCAGGAAAGCTTGGGGTTTAAAAGCTCCTCAGTATTAGCTCCCCTTGGCAAACTGCGATGTCTTATGAGCTCTCTAATATCTCTTCAAACTGTGAAGGGATTATAAAGCAGATTGTCATCGTTCTAATCAAAGTAACTAAACAATTAACACCCTCCCGAAGTATTTATTTCATAGAATTGTTGAAAAGCTCCCCCCCCCAAGTTTTTTATCCTAGTAACAAAATATAATTAAACCAAAAAATCGGATTGTATTAAACCTTTAAAATGATAGGCTTTGCTTTAGAAAAAAATTATCCTAATGAAAATGGTACTCGAGCAAGTCTTTCAGTAAGTGCCCTAAAGAACTACCCTGAAAAATCGGTTTCAAGAAGAGAGTGGTCCCACCCTCGTGATTTATTCACAGTGCTTTTTCCTTCAAGCCCCAGCTCCTAGAAATCATGTGGTCAGGCAGAGATCTTCAACAAGAAGAGACTTTTTAGTTGTGATAGAAACATGTACTCCGAATCCCGCTGAAATCGGTACACCCGTGGCTTCAGTCAGGATTTCTAAGCAGATGGAATATTACTGTCTGGCCAGAGCAAAGAGGTAATGTACATTTTCGGGACCCTGTATGGGCAAGAGAACTGAGTCTGAGAGGACTCTCCCTCTCTTACCCGTTGCACAACTGGAGGACAGCGTGTTACTGCAGCCCCTTTCAAGAGACTGTACTCCCCGTCTTGCCTCTCATCGCAAAAAGTGGGCGGTTGCACGTTTCAGCTTTTTCACCAGATTTCATATTCATCAGTCTAGCTGAGTTCCACGGGGCACAAGCATCTTGAACCTTGAACAGACCCAAGTCTCGGTTTGACTTGGAAAAAAAAAAAAGCCAGGAAAATCTCACTTAAGGTTAACACTTCATCTTTAACACACATTTTTGTGCCTTTTTTTGCCAATTCCCTTCCTCCAGTCCCAGAAGCCACTTCGTACACACAGACACACACACACAACCTTATGTGTTAAGAACAGTGTTTGCCTTGACCTTCCATTTTCTGGCTCTTGTCCCTATATACTCACTGCAGTATATGATTTTAACCATAGATGGCTTTAAGACTAAAAATGGTGATTTCAACCAAATTGCACCAGAGTAATGTGCTAATAGTTAATAAGCTCATTAACTCCTTTATAACTCAACACTACTATAAAAAACATTTACACATGTTTTCTTTGTAAAAGACATTAAAAACAAACAAGCAAACAAACAAACAAACAAACAGCAACAACAAAAAAAGAAAACTGGAACTATCTTGTGTTATAGCCCAAAGGGTCAATAAACAGTAGAAATATTATGGTGGTTTAACTCTAAGCTGATTTCATCCCATTGTAAAGATAATCTAAAACCCAGTCTTTTTTTGCTTAAGGCACATCTATGTATTTTTGGTATTCTTCAACAGTGGAAAAAAAAAAAAAAAGAAAAATGGAATGATGAGAAGATGCTTTATGAAAATATTGATGAATGAATATTCATTTATTAAAAAGGATTTAAAGACTAATTGCTTACTTTTTTTTTTTTCTGGGGATGGAGGGAGGATGACAAGTGTGTGTTTGGCTAATTTTTAATGTTTAATTACATGTTAAATATCATGTAACGGTTAGTCTTAGACAATTTTAAAGAAAAAAACCCACATGAAAGCATTTTCTTATCAACACACAAGTAGCAAAAGGGATTTCTAGTGTTTTCTGTGGTAAATTAAGGAAGAGGGGAAAGCTACATCCAGTGACTTAGCAAGATTCTTAATGGCAAACCAACCTCTCTTCAAGCTGGGGCATTGCCTGTTAAGAGCAGACTGTTTGCTTCATAACAAAGCTCTACCTGCCCAGGAGAAAAAAGAGCTTTAGATACCAAAACAAGACAGTGGTGTCCTGTTTATTTGTTTCATTAATCAAGTCATGAATATTTCAAAACCAACCAAAAAAAACCAACCCAACTTTCTCTGGCTATGTTATTTCTACCAGGAATTCTAATTGTAGTCATCACACTTCTTATTGCTAAGGAAGTTACTGTAGAGGAGTCAGGATATGGACAGATTCCAAGAGGGGTTTTTAAGGTCATCTTGACAGTAGCTCATCAACCCCTTCCCCTAAAACAAAAAAATACTCCGAAGATTTTGAAAGTGGACTGTGCATAAACCCAACTGCCATGATTTGCATTGGAACAAGCTGTTGAACGTTTGCTTAAATCTCATGGTAGCTAGTGATACATGTCACAACTTTTTAGGAGCAGATAAAATATTCAGCAACGTAGACGTGATTGCAAGGCCTTTGAAGTCAACAGCAAGGCTCCCTCTGATTTCAGTATGCCCCTGCTTGTTTTCAGAAATGCTTCCCAGATATTGAGTAACATCTCTTTATTCCAGTCCAGCACTTACTGTAGAGCAGAAAAAATTAAAGTTTAGTTTTTTGATTGGGAATAGCTGGTAAGAGATTTATTTTCTTCTGTATTTTGGAGCTGATCTATGGATAAACATTATCAATTAATTGCTTAAGTACTACTCTAGGTTAAAGGAGTTCAGGTTCTATCAGAAATGATTGGCTGTTTTCCCCAAATAAATATGGACATACTAATATCAAGACTATTTTCACAGATGCTGGTTTTATAGTCACGACTGTCACAACAGCAAACGTTACCTGCTAATAGAAGAGTTATGATAGACAGCTGAGAACTAAACTAAAAGTAGTGGGAATCCCAAGGCTGGTCTGAACTTTTTTTGCACAAAGACAGAATCTCTCATAAGTGCCTTCAAGCTCCTCCAAATACAGGATCTGAGGTTTTCTATAATTATTGCAGATTTTGGGTGTTTAATTCATGTGGTTTGTATAGTTATGAGGGCCTGACTTGTAGACTCAAACACACACCTTCTGAAAATCAAACCCTTTAGCAGATTACCCAATATACAGCATCACTTACCATACTAGAAAAAGAAAGCCTACCCAATAAGAACATCACTTGTCGTACTGGAAAATGAAAGCTTACCCAATAGACAGCATCACTTATCATACTGGAAAATGAATGCTTACCCAATATACAGCATCACCCATCGTACTGGAAAATGAAAGCCATGAGGATGGGATATGTAATAGTACAAATAGAATGACTACTGCCCTAAAATCAGCCAGGGTTTAGATCATTGACTAATTAACTGAACTTTAGGCGATGCTCAAGCAAGCACAATATTTATTTGGGCGACATCCCATACCTTTGCATTGTGCTATGCATTATGCCTCTGTCCCAGCACTGCAGCCTGATTAAGATGAGCAGGGTTTGTTCTCTCTTGGAAACAAGGTAAGACCTGCAAAGTGGCTCCTCACGCCAAGTTCACCCCTGCACGGGCATAGCTCCAGTGAAGGGTAGGGAGAGCACTTCCCTGGGTTTTCAATTCACTGAGCTCCCCAAAACCACTCAGGTCCCTGCTCCGAATCCCTCTTTGGAGGTACCAATCTCTCTCCTTTGACTCCAGAGGGAGCCTCAGGCTAAACTCTGAATTATCTCCCAGTTTACCACCAGCAGTTGGCTTCTTTCTAGCGTTACTGCTCCTGCTGCAAAAACCTGGAGATAAAGCAGATATTATCTTAATAGCAGGAGGCACACCAGCAAACAGCATGTGTACTCAGGACTATGCTACATCATCTTTAGGTTATTCATTCTAATATTGTATTTAACTATATTTCAGTTTAGCCTTCAAGACTTAGCCCACTTGTCACCAGGTGCTGATGCTTTGCGTATGTATATACTTGGGAGTCTGGAACAGATCATGTGGAGTTTTCTAAAGACTTTAAATCCTTTCAGCTGTACTCCCCTGGGCTTTTCCTCCGTCCTTCATCCATATCACAGGTCAGGATTCCCATCACCCTTCCAGCAGGTTAGCCACCCATCTACAGATTATCAAGAGCTCCAAGCCTGCAGACCTGCTGCCAAGTGACAACTTGCTCAGCTGTACCATTATATATTCTGCTTGTTAGAAAGTGTCTCGCAGATGAGACGCTATATTAGTCTAACAAATAGCTGCTGCTTCATGTTTCCTCCGTCTAAAATGCCACTAAGGACCCCATTTTCCCATCCTTTGAAAATTACTGGGAAAAGGGGAATTTGAAGGCTGTCAGACAATTAGGAGCCTCTCTCTGCATCCCCTGGCTCCAATTTTTCTTCAGGTTATACATTTAATCCACAGAGACAGAAGTAATTTGGTACAAAATTCTTCCTGCCTAGGGCTACTCTTCAGAGTTTGCAGTCCAGAACACCGGTAATGTAGATGCAAAGTATTTAAAATTGCTAGCAATGAATTCTTGCCACCTTTTTTCTCTTCCAGGGATATTTAATGTGAAAAGCACAAGGAGTAGGAACCAGCAAGCAATAAATCTCCCAGTGCAGGCAGCCTGAGAGCTAGGCTGGAGTCAGGCAGTTCTCTTCTTGCTTTCAAAGGTCTTCCTTCTTGGCTGAGTGGCTGGAAAGTTTTGATGGAAATTCCCAGCTCAACTGAGAACAGTCCCAGGACATGACCCAGGGCATCCTTTGAACAAAGTGCTCCAGGCATCTGCCTCTCAGGTAAAGAGCTACCAGAAGCACTACGTCTAACTGTGTCTTAGGTGGAGGGGAGTCTCCTGACATGAAAAGGCTCTGGGGTGCCAAGAAGATATCTGTGAGTGTTTTTCTGCCTTGGCTCCTGGACAGTTGCACACTGGACGTGCTGCTTTGCCCTTCAGAGCTGTCTAGCTCCCCTGCTGCTGCAGAGAACACATGGGCTGAACTCATTCCATCTCACATGGCGTATTTATCTGAGGCATCCACTTAGTCCCTCAGTCATTACAGACCCTACTTATTACCAGTGGAAATACATGCTATCATCCCAAGGGCTATTTAGAGCCCACATCTGGAGTTCCAGAATAACATTTTTAGTTTTAACTCAGTGACTAGCTGCAAAACCAGCCTCCAGAGAAACTCGTGAGTGATGACAGAGAGAACTTGTGTGCACAGCAGTGCTGCTGCACTGTGCTCTGCAGCTGGAGTAGCCGTGCTTGAAGTTTGCATGTGGCAGGGAGCACAAGAGACAAATAATTCCAGCAAAATGGAAATCATTTCTACACTTGCCGAGATTTATAATGTTCGGGACTGAACAGTTTCAGTTGCAGATGACAGAAGACATCCTGCGATGGGAGTGATCCCATATCACAATCAACACTGTCCCACTCGCCTCCCCTTCGGTATCAGTCACAGCCAAGCGTGGGCTTACAACTTTAGCTGGAAACTTGGGACCAACTTTGATGCTGGGAAGTAACTTCTGATGGCTTACTGGGATTGGCAAACTGTGACTTGACTTTATTGGCAAACCAAAACAATTTCAAGACACGTTTTCCCATGAGCTTAACGCTCCTGACTTTGCCTCCTTCTAAGCTGGAAACTACAGCATCATTAATTCATTTTCAAATTACCATTTAATTTTTCATTATCTAATGTGAAGCGCTGAGGTTTTTTGTTGGCTTCACTCAAAATATGACACCCATTTGCAGCAGGAAAGTAATTAACTTGTGTCATAAATGCATATACAACTGCACATAGTGTAAGCTATTATTCTGAAGGCAACCCATAACCTGCTACTGGTGCTTAGGTATTATTTAAAATACTTTTGTCAATTACATTTGCAAAATATGCTTCGTTTATAATGACACTGATCAGTTATTCTATACAGGCAGTTAATACAACGTACTTCCGTGTACCTCATTTGCTTTGACAAGGCAGTTTTTGGTGAAGCCAATGCTGGAACAATTTCCTAATGACCTCACTGATATTAAATTTCTCTTGATCATCATTTCTTGCAGACCTGTAGCATTCTGAATGCAGATGACAGTTTTGACATTCACAAAGATATAAGTTTAATTATCATCTTGATTACTTGATCTGGAAAGCCAGATGCCTAAATATCATGAAAGGTCGAGTAGAACAAATCCTGATAGTTGGTAACTTTCAGTGTTAGAAGCATCGCTTGGATTGGAAAGTGACTTAGAGAATAATAACCAGTGATTGGAAAATCAAGGGCTTTTTTTCCTTGCAGAACCCTCTTCCTGCACAAAGAGTTGTTTAAACATGTTTAAACAAGAATGTGGTCCCAGAAGATGTGGGAATTGAAGCTGGAGTACCAAAGACATGTAAATTACCTCAAATACAAGAGAACAGAAAGGAGAGGTACCCTAGAGACCAAGATATATAAAGATCTGATATTTTTTCCCAGTGTCCCATCGTAGGTAACACTTTATTGTTGAGAGACTCACACAAAGCACAGCAAGGCTCCTCTTTTATAGCAGAGAATTTGTCAATATCCTTTGCTTTTATGTTCATGATTTATAAATCTATTTTCTAAAGCAATTTGACGGCTGTAAAATCATACCATTATTTAGCACACAGCTCCTCATGGAATCTAGCTTATCAAGGGTTAGGTGAAGAGTGGAAAAAACATCTGCTAATCACTCACTAAGCTAGAATAGATTCAAACAAATGTCCGCTATTAAGAGTGCTTATCCAAAGCCCATTATGGTCAACAGAAAAGCTCTTGGAGGTTTCAACAGGATTTGCATACCACCTGAAGTTAATATTAGCTGGACTGATGGAGAATTTACATCTTAATTAATTACATAAAATTCAAGGCACAAAAAAAATTCCGTCATCTACAGGCAAGACCAAAATACAGGAGAGGACTGAAAGCTGAAATTGCAGCAGCCACAAGGGAGAGGAATTGGTGAAGTTTTATTCTAATTGAGTATATTGCTGCTGGTAAGGTGACAAATATTCAGGCTGCATTTTCGTTTGTCCATTGATGTCCACAAAACCCAGGCTTGCCCTCTAGAAGAAAACCTCCAAGCCACCCCAAAAAAATGGAAACAGAGGACCTCAGGCAGGTCAGATAGCTGTCCCCACCTCCAGAGGAAGTCTGATGTCATGGAATCATACAGAATCATATAATGCCTGGATTGGAAGGGACCTTCAATGTTCCTCTAGTCCAACTCCCCTGCAGTGATCAGGGACATCTTCAACTATATCAAACTGCTCAGAGCCTCAACAAACGTGACCTTGAATGTCTCCAGGGATGGGTCTCCACCACCTTCCTGGGCAACCCTTTGTACTATTGAAACAGGTAGGTATTTTAAACTTTTCTTTATTAATACAGATGTTGATATCATAATATTGTTATTTAATACTAGTATAGACATATTATGTGCTTTGTTGAAAAGGAAACCTTAAGCTAAGCACCGACTGTGTGGAACTAGATTACTGTAGCCCAAGCCATAGAACAGGTCTGATGTAGAAAGTGAAGAAATTTTGTCCAGAAAATGCTTTCTGCTGTACAAAACTGTGACCTGCTTTTCCTGATGCTTCATGCCCATCGGTACCAGCCTAGCAATCCGAGAGTCAGTTACTACAGGTCTAAATGAGGACAGAGAAATCATGACAACCAGAAAGGATGAGAACCTCAAAGGTGGGAAGGCAAGGAGGGGGCTACCCTCACGCTGGACAATGGAGCAATGTTGGAAGAATGTCTGTTTAATATTTAGGTGGCCCATGTAGAGGTCAATGCTGGCTGGCATGTCAAAGGATCATGAAAAGCATATTCAGTAACTTCTGCTGTAATAATAAAAACCAACCTCTTGATAACAGCTGAAGCACCACCTTCATGGATATACACTTTTTTTCAGTGTAAAGTGATTGTAAAACATGAAGGCAAGAGCTTCAGAGGGTGAGGATCTGATAGCTAGCTATGAAAATTTCCAGTGTACTCTGCCCTATCAATAGATGCCAGATAGAAGAAAGGGTCCCAGCAAATCCTTCAACTGTTTCCATTTTCACTGGCTTTTTCAAGAGCTAGACATGAACATTAGGGGCATCCTGCCTTGTCTAATCCGGGCAGCCCTGGCACTTCTTTTCATGCAGTCATCAGGCTCTTCTTTTAAGTCCCAGAGGTTGTCCCAGTGGCTCCAGCCAAGAGGATGCTGCAAACTCTTGCTGATCAGATGCTTAGAAAGCTTTCTGGGATGAATGTATTTATGAGTGATTTTTTCCCCCCTTTTGCCAAAATTGCCTTTTAGCTCAAATAGCCATTCTCTATCTGGCATTTACTTTTCTGATATATTTCTAGAGAGAAATCACATCTTTTTCGGCTTCCCCTGTGCTGAGCTAAAACAAGTTCAGCTATTTTTAGTCACATCATGTTCTTCTCTCCCCTGGCCACCATCTTAGTCTTTATCTCACCTACTGCAGAAAAAAAAATTAAATTAATAATAGCCCTCTTTTTGGATCATAAATGACCAAAATATCATCTACTGTCTTTATTCCTCCTGATCACGTCCACTTTTGTGTTCGGACGCACTCTCCCAATAACCATTGTCACCCTCTTGCCCTTAGCTCATGGATTATCTTCCAGATTCTTTTGAGTCCCTAATTCTCTTTTCCCTGTGTTGTCCACTTGCCTTCTGATATAAGAAAGGGAATGTCTGTTAACATGTATTAGAGGAAGGAAAAACTTGAACTAAATGTGAAGGGAAAACTTGCATTTCATCTCACTGACAAATAGCAGAGACCAAGTCTTCTTCATCCTTCACCCAAGAACGGCAAGAACAAGTTTTGAAGAGCAGAGAAAACCAGACATCAGCAGGTGATGACCATTTTCCAAGGTGCCACTTTTCCTCCATGGTGTCCTGGGGCTCGGACCTAACACTGCCCTGCTACGACATGACCATAAGTGCTACCAGAGAAGAGATTTCAGACACTGAATAACCTCAGGTTCAAAACTGAAGCCATAGCCCATGTGTGAAGCAATGTGCTCGGGATGGGGCTGTGGTAACTGCAGCACCTACTCTTGTCAGCTCAGCTAAAAATAAAAACTTCTCACAGATGTCTCACTGAATAACCACTTGAGGGAGAAAAAGGCAGAAAGGGCAACAACCAAGTGTGGAGTAGAGTGGGGCACTGCACCTGTAACAAGTTGCTGGTGTCTCTGGCTGCCCTGCATTGATCCATGTATGGGAACTGACCTGTTGGAAAGCTGCAGAGGGGAAAGGGACCTGGGGGTCGTGGTGGGAAGCAGGATGACCATCATCATGGGCCCTTGTGGCCAATGGCATCCTGGGGTGTATTGGAAGGAGTGTGGTTAGTAGGTCGAGTGAGGTTCTTCTCCACCTCTACTCTGCCCTGGTGAGGCCACATCTGGAATGGCGTGTCCAGTTCTGGGCTCCTCAGCTCAGGAAGGACAAGGAACTGCTGGAAAGAGTCCAGCACAGAGCCACAGAGATGTTGGAGTGGAACATCTCCCTGCTGAGGAAAGGCTGAGGGAGCTGGGACTCTTTAGCTCA
>WTSP01016023.1:142316-157506 GCA_025331215.1 Actenoides lindsayi
CTGGGAGCAGCCCCTGCCTGTGCCACCAGCTGCTGCCTGCAGCCAGGGCAGGGGGGAGAAGAGCTGGGCTGGGAGGGGAACCCACTGACCACAGTCACTGCTGCTCTCACTCACACCAAGGGTATTTTTCCTTTACCAGTCTGGAGAATGATTACTTGACTACAACAGGTTACCCGAGATTTGAAGACATAACGCGTCCCTTTCAGTTTTGGTTCTGGGACAGGGGCGAGTGGGAAGAAATCCCTCTCTGCCTTCCTCAGCTCACATCGAAGCTTTTGTAAATGGCTTAGAGCAGATCACAAACTTCTATCTGGAGACATGACCACCTCACCTTCCTCACACTGTCCTAGTGTTTGGCAAAAGACTGGCAGAACAACCAATAAACAGCCACAAGAACCTCCCTGTAAATACATTTCCAACAATATATTAAAAAAATGGATTTCCAGTTATATCACAGAATCAGCAGGTAATATACTGCCTCTGAGATCAATGCAGAGGCTGAGCATGTGCTTGGGTGCTCCTAAGCTATCTGAACTGGAAGGAGATGCATAGGATCCCCTTGGGGCTTAAGACATTTTATAACTGAAGTACTCGCCAAGATGCTCTCTCCTCTGATTCTTCCTACTCTCCCTGGAGGAGAGGAGGAAAGAGTGCAGGTTTCAATTGGTATTTGTCGGAACTCTACCTTTATTTGGGTGCTTGCACTGTCTTTCTAGGCACTGTACTCCATTTGCAGAGGTAGACTTCTTCTCAAAGAAAAATTTAAAGCACCTTAGTGATCCTCCTCCTCTTATTTGCCCTCTGGACGTTCCTTACCTGCTCTGTTTTCATCACAGGAAGCTCAGCTTCAGATTGAAATGCCTGATGGTAGCTATTTATGTAGTCGTAAGGTCTGAAGGTCACTTCAGGAACCCGCTGATTAAGGATGATCTATCAGTTTCATAAACACACTCCAGTCCCATCAGTACCTATAGTCTATCTGTGCCTTCAGTGATAGATGGAAATTCAGTAATTATTTATCTAATAAGTCGTGAGGCCATAAAGGCTGGAATGCATCTTACTGCAGAGGAGACAAAATATTTTATTGAATGAAAGCAATTGCAAGATTTGATCGCGTGCAATATTAAAAACATAAAGAAGCCATCTGTCTTTTCTTCACGGAGACCAATTCCGTGTGCTGAGCAGTCGCTAATGGTGCGCACTGGAAGAGTTTGTTATATTTCCTTGGAGCGAAGCGAGCACTGTGCCTAATGGAACACCAATTAGGGTTCCTAGAAGTCAAAATGCTGTGGAGGAAGATAAATGAGTTACCTAGCTACAATAAACCACCATCACATTCATGCGTTCCCGGTATAGAGCAACACAAGCAGCAGAATGCAAAAGCAATATTGGGTGAGGAGAATCTTTTGTGCCCTCTCATTTCATACGCATGTTTTTAGCATAGGTACAATAACGCCATTCACATACATACCATACCCACCAGTAAGTAGTGTTCCATTTGTAGGTCACTTGAAGAAGCTGAGAGAACAACGTTTCTTTAGTCCTATGTACGTTAACTTGCACGCGTACGCACGCCAACTGCGCATATAGACTTTGCAGGGGTTAAACTTAAACACACGCAAGACTGAGCAATAAACACCCAGTTTAAGCAAATTCTATAAACTCTTTAAAGGGCAATAATGCTCCATACTCTTACAGTAAAAATAGAAGTCATTATGCAGCTCAGTGTATACAGCCTCTCATTAACTGCAGCACTGGCCTACATGGGACCTGGGAAGCTAAAATAACACTACTATCACTGCCAAAAAAAGCACTCATGAGCTGGGAAAAAATCAGATTCTGCTTGTGTAATTGGAATGCAACACCTCTCCTCTACTCTGTGTGCCTCATGAGTCTTTACACGTTCAGACACTACTTTTCCATATGACACTGGCAACATTTAGTATATGTGTCATCAAAGACTGGTTTGCACCTGCTTCTGACACTGCTCAGCTTTGAGATCATTAAGTCTGCAAACAGCATTATTTTAACTTCTTCCCCCCCCCCCATAGTTTTGCATAAAGTCTTCATAGGTTTTTACGAAACACTTTTGGGTACCTTCCTTTTGGCACCAGTTTTGGCAATCCATGGGGTAGGCAGTTCTAGGGTTTTTTTTATCTGGGGTTGGTGGAGGCCCCCATAGCAGCAAGGGTGCTTTGTCCCCATCTTCAGGGACCTCCACCAGACCCAGTAAAGCACACACTCTGCTGTTGCACTTCACAGCTGTGTGTTGACAGCTAGAGAAGACCATCCCTCAAGTTTGGGGATATAATTCTCCATCTTTTTCCGTATGTCACCCCCAAACTTAAACCTATCAAGAGGTTTTTACCTCCAGCCTGATCTCTGCTCACTGACCCCTTCATCTCTGCCTGCTCATCCCCATCCCTACAGTAGCCATAGTCCATTCAGCAACCATACTGCTCAATTGGTGTCCCTTTCTGTGAGCTCCCCATCCCTCTTCTCACCTCCTCACCCTGAGACACCGTGTCTCCTGCTCTGGGCCTTTGGCTTCCTCTGCCCTAGACACTCTTCCCAGATCTTGTGACCACTCCCAGATTTCAGACCTCAACTTCCTCAGTAGTCTTAATACCCCTGACTGACTTTATCTGAGCTTATATGTGCAGCTGGAGGGCTCTAAGGCTTGTGCTTTCTGAAGGAGAAAGGGTAACAAAACCAGTTGTTTCTTCCTCAGAAAACAAACTCATAAATAATATGATAAACTCGTGAATGTTGGCAGCACTGAATGCTATACGTTGCTGAAGGCCTCTGAAAGTCACTAATACTCAGTAAAATACTTACTATTACACTAATACTCACTAATATGGGACACAACAAAGAATTTCGTCAGCTGGCAAATACACGTCCACTCCATCAGAGGAAAAAACTCACCTTGCAGACAGGATAGCAGAGCCCCCACACCTTACCTGCCCCTGGCCCAAGTTTTGGAGACCATCTAACTATCCAGCTAAGACAAAGAAGGAAAATGCTTTAAGAAGAAGGGAAGAGCTACAGTAACTCTAGAGGAGTATGTTTGATGTGAAGAAGGGCTCACATTTCATTTCTTGTTTCTAGTGGTGTTTGCAAAACCTCAGAGGAGCCCGTTGTGCCTCCAGCAGTTACTCCTCCCAGTGATGCAGAGCTGGGCTCCTGTTCCTTTGAAGCACACGAAGTCTTAAAAACAATGGTGCTATAAGTTCTTATTCTGTTGCTTTTTTTCTTCCTTTCTGAGGAAGAAATTAATTTGAGCTTAATTTATGATAGGGTTGACTAAAGAAAAATTTAGGAGGACAAAGGGAAATAACATCATGTTGTTTCAGAAAGAGTCTGGGACCAAACAGAGAAACACTTTCCAAAATTACCCTGTTTCTTTCTTTAAAAAAAAAAAAAAATCTGTACTGGTGTTCTGCTGATTTACAGCTGGTGAAGTACTGGTCTATCATTGTTGGTGGTTGAGAGGGACTCAAAGAAGAACAGGATTTTGAAGTAGGAGAAGGCAAAGACGTGGATAAATGAAGCTGACACCAGCAGGGGCTGAGAGGAGAGCTGAGCCATAGAATAATAACTAATATTAGATATATGATTATATATCTAATAGCATAGATAGTAATGCTAACTGATGAGACAGGAAGAAATAGCAGCCCATGAAAGGGTCAGGCTTCCTTTGCTTGCCTCAAAAACTAGGAAATGTTCAAGAAATTGTCTTTCAGGCAGAAGGAGAGACAGATTTTGAATTTCAGGGCAGACCAAGTATGTATTCAGGACTAATCTAGTTACAGTCAACCTCCGTGAATGAGACAGGAGTCCTGAGGCTGAATAGAGAGAGGCAGCAAAGGAGAAGGTATCTATTCTTGAGATGATAGCTGCCCTTGGGTTTTTAACCTTTTCTTCAGCCTGTGACAGTTGGACACCATCTCTTTTCCCTGCAGACTCCCTCAGACTGTTCCAGGGAAAACAATCTCCTCCTTAACCTGGAGAAATAAACTCTGATTGACATATATCCTTTTCCAGTCATTTTGCCTAGAGGCTGTTTCATGGGAATTGTGCAACACTGGATTTTATGCCTATCTCAGCTCACCAACGTGACTACGTCCCACTGTCCGGTGCTACCTGGAGACACGGTAGCACGGGGTGAGGAGGTGAGAAGAGGGATGGGGAGCTCACAGAAAGGGACACCAATTCAGCAATGTGGTTGCCTGTGTTCCTGCTGCAGTGTTACTTCTTTGAGAGCATCCAGCTACAATTGCACTTATTATTGCCAACAATATCAGAGCAAGAATGGCTTAAAGGTCACGTTAAATCTTAGCAAATATGCTGGGAGCTGCCACCTCCAGCTGGCTCTCTCTGGCCCTAGAAGGAGCCAATTCATCTTAGTGTGGTAAAGACAGAGCTATTTAGAGAATCTGAGGAGGAAAACACAGAGCAGCAACTTGGGTCACTCTGGCTATGATGTGCAAAGGCTTGGGAATTACTTTTGTCTTTTTCTCAAAGATTTGCCTTCTCCTAAAACATGATAGACCTTCTGCTCTTTTCTTACCTCATTGAGCCAATGGTACTGATTCCAGCTTGGAATCACAAAAAAAAAAGCGTAGCCTTCAACTTCTGTCCTTTTGATGTATAGCTTTTCAAGGAGACTCAATTTAAGATTTTCAAAGGACTTGAAGAAATTCATGCTCAAATTCTATAGATTCAGCAGAAGCCTAATGTAGCTCCGTACTGCAGCCTCCCAGCTGGTAACTTGTGGACGTTGGAAAAGTTTCTTTCAAGACTCTCCTCTTCCATGCTACACCATTCAGTGTGTTTCTACCTTAGCCCAAAATGTTTTTTAGTTAATATGAAATACAGCTAATCTTTTACAGTTTGTGATGTACCTCACTTGGTGATACTTTGTCAGCATTACTTTAGAGGACGGGTTTTCACTGAATGCCCAGAAAGGACAATCAATCTAAAGTATCAGACCCAGCAGAAAGCACCTGGTGATCCTGGGACCCAGACCAATGTAGTGTGGTCTCGTCTGAAATCTGATTAATAAGCTTGAAGTCCCTATGAGCTGGAGGCTTGTATCTCACAATGGCTAGGCGAGGCAGCTAGAAGGGAAGTGAAGCAAACCACAGTCTGACCCTGAAGGGCACTATTAAATATTTCGGTTTGCTTCCATGAACATCAGAATGACAGGATGAAATATTTTAATTAACCCAGCTTTTGGCTTTGAAATCTTGGTCCAAACTTTTTTCTCTCTTTTAGGAGCAAGCTTGCTCTCCAACCATGCTCTTCCAGCAGATGTCTCTCCCCTGGTGCTTCCCATTCTAAAGTAACTTTATCAAAGGTAGAAAAATCTACCTTGGCAGTCAGCTTGCGCTGCTAAAAATAATCTCCCCTATGCACTGAGCAGGCAGGGAAAAGACTATTCAGAATGTGCAAGTATTGATCCTACCATTCACATGCCAGAAGTAATTGCTCACTTTGAGCATGTTTATAGATCTATGCTAACTCCTGGTTTCCTCATGTCATGTCAGGACTGAACAAAATCTTTCATAAATCTGTGTAGTTTCCAGAGCACTTGGAGAGCCATGAAATTTTCTATGGCAGGTTTGGGAAAATCCTGTAACAGCCTCTTCTGATAGGCAGTGTTGCTATGAACCTTCACAGCTAGCTAGAGGAACACTGTGGAAATACCTCTCTGGGGGCTCACAGGACCACTGACATGCTAAGCACAGCAGTTGGCACTGCAGAGCTTTTTCCAAGCAAGTTTTGTACCTTTTCTATTCAGGGAACTGTGATCCTAACCTTTCCTCCCCCAGTTATGCTCCAGGTTCAACTGTGGTTTCCTGTGAGGTTTAGAAACAGTTGGAAATCTGGAAACTTTTTTTTTTTTTTTCCAAAATCTGTGGACAGTCTATAATTAATCGGGCTTTATTCTCATCCTGACTGACTACTGTGAAAGGCAAAAAGCCTCCTGCTCTCTCGGTTCCCTGAATTGTACTGAGACACAGTTTTCTGGTGTTTCTCACCGTGGCTGGCAAGATCAGTCCATGACCTGTTCCAATTCACTAGGAGCATTATAGTACACAAAGAGCCAGCCGCTCTCGTAAGTGCAATGTGAAGTGTTGTTTCTCAGTGCTTTTATCTCTACAGCTTCCTCCATTCCTCCCCTGCTGCCACCACAATCTTGAGCCCCTCAAGCCTGTAATGTGGAGCAATTAGCCTCAAAGCCCAGATCACTCTGGCTATGTCTGCAGAGCTAGATGAAAGCTGGACAAAGACTGACTCCTGGTGACATAGCTGAATGGGAGCTTTATAGTGGCCTTACAGAAAACTTATTTTGAAGGCAGCCAGTCTCAGGAGGTCAAAACAGGGTTAGGAAATGATATAGTAGTTAAACGAAGAGCTTCAGAAAATATTAATTAAATTGACTCCTTCCTCCCTTGTATGCATGTTTGCATGGTCATGTACATGTGACCAAAAGAATCCTGTGTTGTTTTGGCATTAATATAATGGGTTTTCCTACCCTTATTCTCCTCCTTTGAAAAAACACCTCATTCTCTTGGGTAGAGCAAGACTCTTCTCCCCACAAAACACCTAAAGCCTCTCATAACCAACTAAAAACCTGTCCCTTGGCACATTTGTCCTGACCCACTGAATCAGTTTTTCTCAAGAGGGAACATGGAGCGTAGGACCTGACACGTTGATGTGACAGGTGGCAGTTAGACAACACCAGCACTACTGCCAAAATTGCCGCCTGTGACTCTTGTGACCACTGAGGATACACATCGTTTAACCAGTAATCACAAAGCAGGAGCACCTTGAACATTTAATATCTTGATAAGTGTGTCTCATTCCTGCCAGAAACGCTTATAGGCCACGATCTAACTTCAAGTCTCAACTGAGCTCCTGGGAGAGGTTTTGCTGCAGCTTAGGAGGTAGGATTGAGAATAAAGAATTGGGTTTGAAACACGAAACATTTATTGTTGAATTCGTAGCTGCTGTGGCTGCCTGGGAGCACTGACAAGTGGGGAACCACAAGAGGTGAGGAGATGACAGGTGACACTTTGGTTCAGTTCCAGCCAGTGTATTGTCTGCCATTGCTTTTAACACGCTGTCTGTAGGAAAACCAAAGAGCCAGGAAGGCACAAAATAAAAATCAAGACACAGGAAGAGAGACAGGTTTAGGGGCAGGTAGCCCAAGCAATTACCCCTGGCCAGGTCTCTTGGGGAATTAATTAACCTCAAGCAATTCTAGTCATCAAGTGTGGGAGGAGTGAGGGGTTTGCACTTTAGCCTGTGCCTGAGGCTCCGTAAGTGTAGCATAAACGTAAGTAAGGAGGTCAAAGTATTAACTGAGAAATGAGATGGGAGAGATTTAGAGGAGTTTCCACCATTGCTGATTCCAGAGCCAAAGAGATCCTGGCACTTGTTCAGAAAGAAAGACCTGCTGATCCCAAGCCCAGTAAACTTTCCCCCTACCAAAGAGATCAGTGATAACAATTCCTCCCTCAAGAAATGCAGCCTTAGTGTGACGAATTAATATCAAAATACTTGTTAAGCATCTTGCTGTAAGAGAGAGGGTTTTGCTAAAATTTTGTCTGAAGAATTCTGTCAGATGAATTATTGACAAACATTGAGGAAAAACAGGACCAAATGATCTCTTGCTTCTGTACCTTTCTCTCTTTTTCTGTTAAGACAAGTCTGGCATGTTAACAGTGTTAACTGTTAACAGTCCCCTTTAAGTATTGAAATGTTGTAATAAGGTCTCCCTGGAGCCTTCTCTTCTCCAGCCTGAACAACCCAAACTCCCTCAGCCTGTCCTCATAAGAGAGGTGCTCCAGTCCTTTGATCATATTTGTTTCTCTCCTCTGGACCTGCTCCATCAGGTCCATGTCCTTCTTTTGTTGAGGACTCCAGAGCTGGACACAAGGCTCCAGGTGACATCTCACCAGAGCAGAGTAGAGGGGCAGAATCACCTCCCTTGACCTGCTGGCCACAATTATTTTGATGCAGCCCAGGATATGCTTGTCTTTCTGGACTCTCAGTGCACATTGCCAGGGTCACATCCAGCTTTTCATCCTCCAGCACCCCCAAGTCCTTCTCCACAAGGTTGCTCTCAATCCCTTCATCTCCCATCCTGTACTGATACTGGTAGTTACCCCAGCCTAGGTGTAGGACCTTGCACTTCAAGTTAGGGATATGTTCACTCTTCCCAATATTTATTTTTCCAGGATGGCTGTGTTTAAGCTGCTTGCACCACGAGGCAGAGCTAATTGAAATGCCATGGTGTACTGCACAGTCTTTGTGACAATTCCAGGCCATGTTAAAACCACTACCACATTTGAAGAGGTTGAATTTTGAGGATCAGAACTTTCTGAAGCACTGTGCATTTGGATTTATTTATAACTTGTGCAAATTGGTACAATGATAAATGTGCGACTGCAGGAAAGAGCTGAGCTAGGCAGAGGTATTTGCTGTATCTGGCTCCCAAAGAAAGTCTTGTGTATCTCTTTGTACATGATTAATTGTTGTTGCCTGAGCTCTTATAGAAGACCTATAGCTGAAGAGCTGTGAGGTTATTATATATCCATTTAATTCTACCTCAAAACCCTACACTTCCATGGAAAGTACTACACAACTTATCTGAAGCTCCACAAGTCTCGATTTCTTGTGGCTTTGCTTTCTCTCTGGTGAGTATAAATCTGAAACTTTAATAAAAATGAGTGTGTTTGAGCAGTTTGGGAGAACAGAGAAGCGGGACTAAATAAAACATTGTGCTTATGGCACAGCAACAGTCACTTTATTTTATAGTGCAAATAGGAACTTGTTCTGCCTCGGTTGTGCTAAGGACCAGAAGGCTAATTTGTGGATCAAATATGCCTTTGGTACACTGACGAGGCCAGCACGATGCAGCACATCGTCGTTTTATTTGCCTAGAGTGACTGCAAGTCCTTTTCACAAGCCTCCTGTTCAACAGATAACGTGGTCGCAATATTTATGGTCACAATGTAAGCCTGGTGATTCTCTAATGGCTGGTTGCCAACGCTCTCACTGGTCAGACCAACTTTACTAGTGCATGTCAGGGACCTACTTTCACTCTTGCTGATAGTTGGTACAGTTCCTTGTACATCTCCCCCTCCTCCCTGCCCTCTTTCAGTCTCTTATCAGGAACTAGAAACTCAGTTTTCCTGACTTTGTAATGATGTGCTTCAAGGTTTCCTCAGACAGGAAGCAATATTTTAAACTTGACAGCCAGACACAGAGGTGCTGTGGAAGTAGGTGCTGTGGAAATACGCACAAGCCTACATTGAGCAGCTGCTTTGCTGGTAACTTACATTGTCGTGCTCCACTCAACATCAGAACAAGACCTTTCCTACATGCAGTATGAAGACCCTACGCCTTCATTGCCCCCCTGGGTTATGTGATATGCTTTTAATTAGTTTTGGCCCACAGTTTTTACCATGTGACTGCATTTCAGTCGTCTACAAGAAGACAGAAATTTACTTACTAATTTATTTAAAGACATTCATCTTCTCCATGTCTGTTATCCTGGAGGAAAACTGGAGTGCTCTGTTGATAGAACAGCCCCAAGACTCAATCTGTTTCTCAATAAAACCTGCCAATCAACTCACATCATAGTAAAATGGAGATGTGCAGTGGTAAACCGAGTACAGACAGTACACTTGGGCAAATGCAGATTTCTGTGGCTAACCAGTTAAACATCTCTCTCTGCAGCAATGAGATAGTTTCTCTTTGTTAAGGGAAGTCCAAACACCAAAGAGCATCAACCCTCCTCTTGTGTAGGGACACACTTTTTACGTGTCCCTTCTGTTTTGATGGGGAGTGGGAAAGAAGGGAATACTTCCAGCTGTTTGCGACTGTTTTAGTTTGAATTATCATGGATTTAAGAGTGAAACAAATGCTGTGATATGCCATTGCAAGTGTTTAGAGTATAGGTTTGAATGAGATACCTGAAAGGAACTGCCTGTGTGAGGAAGGGATACAGGTTCAACAACTGGTATTGTGACAAAGCTTATGCTGTCCCATACTCTGCACTGATTTAGCTCTGTGATGGATATTTCTCGAATTCAACGCCCACTTGAAATAGTCATTTATTTCATAAATTAGTCTTCCGAGTTTTGTTTGTTTGGGTTTTGTTGTGTTTACTTTTGTTGTTTTGGTGTGTTCTTTGGTTTTGGTTTTGTTGGTTTTTTTTTAATGCAGGTTCTCTTCCAGAAAGCATACAATGTTCAAATGCCCAAGATATGAAACACTTGGACTGGGACCAGTAATAATCCGTGACTAGGCTTCCTAGGGTTAGAGTGAAGAACCCCAGGTTCCTGCTATAATGCAACTCAAAGCTCATTCTGTAAGGCCTGGACACACCTGATGTTTATGCTTAGGAAAGCTATTTCAGGTCATAGGTGGAGGTATTTATGTATGGTTCCGTTTATAACTGCCACATTTTCCTTTAGAAGTGAAAGGCTGGAGGAAGTTTTTGTAGTTTTGAGAACAGCTCAAGGTTACCTGAAATGTACAACTCCAGTGAAGATGCAGCAATACAGATACAGGATTGTAAGTGGTAGATTTCTTTATAATCGTGCATGATTCATTTCGCTGCTCATAGAACCATAGAATCAAGGTGGCAAAAGACCTCCAAGATCATCAAGTCCAACCATCTACCCAGCATAATCAAGACCACTAAACCATGTCCTCAAGTGCCACATCTACGTGTTTTTGAACACCTTCAGGGATGGTGACTCCACCCCTTCCCTGAGCAGCCTGTTCCAAGGCCTCACTACTCTTTCAGTAGAGTAATTTTTCCTAATGTCCAATCTAAACCTTTTCTGGCAGAACTTAAGCCCATTTCCTCTCATCCTATCACAGGTTACTCGGGAGAGGAAACCTGAATAGTACAACTAAATCCAGTATCTGATACTGTTGAGATAATGTGTTCTTCTCACAGATGAAGTAATTTTGTGATCTACATCCAGGAAAACTTTCAAAATGATTTTACTCACCAGCTTTGCTGGATCATGGCTTGAAGATACAATAAACTAAGGGTCATTTAGAGAGAATGCAAAACCAGATGGAATCACGCTTTTCTGGGAAATTATAAATAAATGTTTTATCTACTCTTAAAATATTTCAGGTACAATTCAACTATATGATAATTGATAGCATGATAACGAACTCCATGCTTCATGTTGACTGTCTTAGAACGGCATTTGTTAAACTAGCATTATTTTATCAGGAAAAATCTTTTTGTGTGTGTTGCTAATGTGTTCAAATGTTGCGTAATAATGTACATGTCCTGAGGGTCAGACTGCATCATGTATGTTCTAAATAGGCTGAATCCTCCCTGGCAATATCCTGATCAGGAAATTTCACTAAATGAAGTTTCAGAGTTCACTGAATTAATCCTGTAAATACTGCTGGATTCTAAATTTAAATTATGAAATATTACTACAGAGATAAAAACCAAAGGCTTTTGAATCCAAGACACTTATGAAACAAGATTTGACATCTAAAAGAGCAAGCTGAAAGTCACTGTGATAAATAGAACATGTACTCCTTACAAAATCCAAATGGTCCTTATTATCTCTACATCATTAACATCTACATAATTTTCATTCTCATAGGCTATTTCCTAAGTACTGTGGTCTCTCATTTTCTGATCAGTGAAGCTGACTGCATTCAGTGAAATACCATCGTGTTCACACTTGGGATAAATTCTGCTCAGGTCATGAATAAAATATATTAGGCTGCTACTGTACTGATTCCCCAAAGAATGCTCATGGCAAAGCCAGCATCTAATTCACCGCTCTAAATTTCCTGCAGCAGCTAGTACTTTTTACTAGTTAGGAAAAAAAAGCAACTACTAACTTGCTAGCTTTAACTTTTACTTCTGAGTCTTTTGGGGGTCAGATGGTATCCCCAAATTATTCATGTAAGAGGTGAGTCAAACAAAGGTGAGACCATTGTTATCTCAGCTTTTGATACCATTGCTCCAGCATCACTGTGCCCCTTGACACGATTCAGCCATCTGCATGTAGACATCAATCCATTTAGGATTATCATTGCAACTAGGCAGGGGTGGAGTGGGAGAAGAGATTTCATTTCACATCCATTTGAATTTGTGTTCTTGTTAAAACTGTTGCAGGGTCTTTATTTGCCCCCAAAGTCCGCTCACTGGTCACAGATTAATTATAAAAATAGAGTATTGCATAGACAAATGTAGTAATGTCCTACATAACCACGGGGACTCTGTATGCTTGACTGGATAGCATGTGATTGACATGACCTCATAAAGTCTACTTAGCCCATGCGGGCAATAAATTCCAGACACTGAAGGCAATCTAAGTGATCAACCAACCTGCTGGCTTGGTGAGTCTTGCAAACTGAACTTGCCCACACCATCTTTTCTCAGGATTCTTACAGAGACTCCAGATGAGCTATTGGGAGGTGGAAAAGACTTGAGCCAGCATTTTATTTCATTCAACTCTCACTACTTCTGGAGAGCTGCAAACAGTCTCTAATTCCTCTTTTGTGTTGGACTCACCAACAAGGCCAGAACCAGGCTCAATCTAGCTGGTAGTAGACACAAAGCCAGGGCTAAAGGAATCTGCCTGATGTCTACACATCCCTATCATGTTCAGCAGAACTTCAGGTTCACAGAAGATGAAACAGCAGTTTCTAGGAGCTCCAATTACAATAAAAGGGCTCTGGATAGTGTTGGAGTAGATGAATGGGGGTCACAGCATCAAAAAGGGATGCAACTGTGGTGACAATACCATTTTTGGGTATGGGCTATATACCCAATATATCATTTTGAGGCTGGGGCAAATTACAGGCTTTTTTTAAACACAAGCAGCTCCCTATGTTGCTGTATCCCAAATGTCACTATATTGAAAATGCAACATTTCCCAGCCCTACAAATATTGTTTTGGAAGGACGGAGGCAGCTTGTGAATCACCAAACTTTATTTGCAAGCTGATCATGGTTTTCATGTAAATGGAATTCTCTTAGCATTTGTCAGTTTGGTTAAAGCTGAGAGAAATTTGCCTTGCCAAGCTTTCTCAGCACTCCCCGCTTGCCTCACTTGTCTGCCTTCTGCTCCCCTTTATGGCAGTGTCTGATTCACAGTGCAAACTGGATGGAAAATGACAGAGCCTCAGCCAGAAGCTCGCTTGACTGGAGTGACGTTTCTTGTGAATGACCGCAATGCAAGTGGCATTTTGATAAAGGCAACAAATGATGCAAGGCTGTCAAACAACCTTTTTTTTTTTTTTTCCCCGCTTTAAAGAAGGATGGACAGTTGCCATTCATTATCTGACTATCAAAATACTTGCATCTAAAGTCAAAACATCTGCTGTCTTTATATTGCTTGATTTTGAGATCTACTTAGCCCTACGTGATTAAGTGCTTCTCAGAAGCTGATGTTGAAAGTGATGTGTTCTTAACCACATCATCCCTCTTCTGAGATTCAGAAACATGATTTCCCTGTTTTCTAGTAGGAAGAGGTAATGAAGTATGTTGCTCTGAGCTGGATTCAAGACTGAAACAAGCCTAGATGTATAGGATCACTCGTGCTTAGAGACCATAGTCAAGAACAGGTTAAGATGGCTCCTCTGGCCCAGGCCACAGACCAGGCAAGTACCCTCTGCCTGTGCTTGTCCTTTCAGATGACTACAATAATGAGCCAGGAGAAATCGTGAATGTTGGTGTGCATTTTAGCAGTGTCCTGGATTCACCATGGGTGTGCCTTGGCCTGTATCGACTCTTGTGTCCAACTCCTTGTCAACTGTCTATGGAAAGGAAATCCAAATACTTGGGTTGAAAATTAGGTTCCATGCTCCAAACATACGTTGGTCTAAACGCTTGGGATCCAGGACCAGTTTGCCTCAGGCTATTTGCATATAGCAAAAAAGAAATTGGTATTCTAGTATCTAACTAATCTCTGGATCCACCTCTGTAGGTTTAATTCTTTATCCAGTGATTTAGCCAACTTTCATAGCAAACATGTCGTTATTAGAGCCAGAGTAATTAGAGGGCTTGGAGCTACTGCTGTAAATAGAATTTTACTCCAATCGTTTTTCCCCATGACACTGTCAGGATTCACCCCTGCAGTAGGTTTTATCAATCATTTCCTATGACAGTCTCTAATTCTCAGCTTCCTTAACCACCACTGTATATCATTTTTTGTCATGTAACTAATTAGGACATGGCATGAGAAAGACAGAGGCCTGTGAAATGTGCTTAGTGGAACAGAGAATTTGCTCAATTAGGGCCTTAGCTTCTTGATTACTTCATATAATCTAGAGGAAGTATTGCCCCAAATATATTTCTATGCAGGGATGGTAGGCTCTCTCACTGTGAAAACACTCACACGTTCAAGCCTTACCTGAGCTTTTCCTAATTCTTATTGCTGCACTCCTTCAGCTCCCTAGTCTGACATCTGCTGAAGGGACTTATTTTCAGATATATCAAGACTTTACTCTTTTCTGTCAGAGCACTGAGAAGAGAACAAAATGTTATACCTCTTGTTGCTAACGTGGTAGCTGCAACTCTTAATCCCGTTCTTTAAACAGACCTGAATGACTGGGTTATTCCATTTTATTAAACTTTAGGGATGAGCATATGATCAAGCAGACTTAATTAGTTCCTGGCAGCCTAAACCTATTGCAACTGTGAGAAAAAATGCCTTAGCATTTCATGGCCATGGCAAAGAAACTGAGCACCTGTAATGTCGCTGTAAGGAACTGATGTTCTTAGTCCTGCCAGGTGATTTGATGCCTGTGTTGCCTGTATAATCTTGTATACTTAGTATCTACATATGTATTTTCTAGCCCTTGTTACCATAATACTGACGGCCCTCATAGCAGTATATTTCCTTCTCCATCCTTACAGTGTCTGATGTTGGAATGAGTCAGAGAGACCTGTAAGTTTTCTAAATAAGGTGCATTTCAACTGTACCAAGTACTATGCCAGCATTGCTTATGCCATTCCTGGAAGTATACCAGTATAATTGTATTCTCAGAATCACAGAATCACAGAATCATTTAGGTTGGAAAAGCCCCTTGGGATCATTGCGTCCAACCATTAACCCTACTCTACAAGTTCACCCCTAGACCATATCCCCCAACACCACATCTAAGCAATGCTTAAA
>WTSP01016025.1:0-58649 GCA_025331215.1 Actenoides lindsayi
ATACTTGAAAAAGCCTTTCTTGTTGTCCTTGACCTCCCTCACCAGGTTTAGTTCTAAGGAGGCCTTAGCTTTCCTTGTTGTATCTATGCAGCCTCTGACAACTCTTTGTACTCTTCCCAAGTGGTCAGCCCCTCCTTCCATGTTCTATATACTTCCTTCTTCCACTTCCATTCATTATCTCCCTGCCCAACCATGCAGGTCTCCTAGATCTCTTACTTGATTTCTTACTCTTTGGGATGCTCTGATCTTGAGCCTGGAGAAAAAGGCGCTTGACTATTAGCCAGCTTGCTTGGGCTCTCTTACCACCTAGAGCCCTGTCCCACGGGACTTTTTCTAAAAGTTCCCTGAAGAGGCTAAAGTTAGCCCTTCTGAAGTCCAGGGTAGCAATCCTGCTTGTGGCCCTGTGTGTGCCACATGTGATTCTGAACTCCACCATCTTGTGGTCACTGCAGCCAAGGGTGCCCCCTACTTCCACATCCTCAGCCAGTCCCTTTTTGCTTAACAGTACAAGGTCCAGCAGTAGTCCTCTCCTTGTCAGCTCCTCTACCACCTGTGTCAAGAAGTTATTTTCAGTGCACTGGAGGAACCTACTGGACTGCGCATGACTGGCTGTGTAGTTTTCCCAGCAGATGTCAGGGTAATTGAAGTCTCCCATGACAACCAGAGCCTGTGATTGCAAGGCAACTTCCAGCTGCTTGTAGAAGGCCTTGTCAGCTTCTTCATCTTGATCCAGTGTACTGTAGTAATCACCCACAACTATGTGTCCCATACTAGTCTCCCCTTTAATCCTTACCCACAAGCTTTCAACTTGCTCTTCATTGCCCCTCAGGGAGAGCTCAATATATTCCAGTTGCTCTCTCACATAAAGGGCAACTCCACCACCTCATCTTGACGGCCTATCTTCCCTAAAAATGACATAGCCATCCATGACAGTGTTCCAGTCATGCAAGCTATCCCACCATGTCTCAGTAATATATATTCTAATAAATACTGTACTGCAACGAGTTTCATGTGAAGTGGGAGAAGTAACTAAAGTTACTTTGTATTTTTTGCAGGTTATCCCCAAGACCAGGACTGAAACATTCTGAAGCTGATGAGGTGATATATTCAGTGAGGAATGTGATAATGCATTTTTATATACCTTCACATATGCCAAGGCAGATATTGCTGTTGCCTAACATAACTGCGTTATTTTATTTTAGCTATAATTATGCCTTGTCTATTGTGTCTGGAATTTTTTTTTCTTTTTGTGGAAGTGTCACAGTCTTCCAAGGAGTAGTACTGAATCATTATTGCAGTCCAAGAGATATTTTAGTAATATATTTGATAAATTTTGCATTAAAAAGAACCCATTTAAATACCTTAATATAGTCATTGAGTACCATTGGGTCTGCAAAATGATTGTATCTGAACTGATGCCCATTTTTTAATTCTCTCTCTGGTAGCATATTATTTAGTGATTCTGCAATATAGAAGTCTTTTAGAACATGGAGCTTTCCTTTTTCCTTTCCCTATGAAAGAAGTAACAAGAGACCTCTTATGAGTGACCTGCAGCTCAAAAAGGATTGTTGGAGAGAGAAACCTGTCTTCACTGTGGTCTAAGAAATACTGAGGAGCAGAAAGCTTTCAGAGCTACATCTTTTTTTAGTCTTCCAATTTGAATTCATTTAATCTTGTATTTTAAGCATGAGCTTGAAAGTCAATATAAAGAAATATTGTAAGCTGTTACGAGTTAAAACGACAAAAAAAAAAAAAAAAAAAAAAAAAGACTGAGATTTGTTTCTGTTGGTCTGTTATTGTAAAAATATAGTAGTCCCATCATGATGAAGGATAACAATTACAAAATATCAGCCTTGAGGTCTTGTTTAATAAAGAAGGAAAACCAGGATCATACAGAAGAGTAGATGAGCCTCTTTAGATTATCCTGGTTGCATATTCACATGCCTCCAGCTGAATGGTCTTCAACTGCTATTTAAATAAACTAGCAGGATTACTTTCTTGTATCCCTGAGTCTCTAGATACAGGATAGATTTAAACGTCTTCAATAAAGGAGGATTTGCAAAACAGTAATTCTCTGACATCCTGTCATTGCTGGGTATCAACAAACTGAAGTACTGGTTTATTTTCATAACTCAAATAAAGAAGTCATTTGGGATTACTTGATAGCCAAGGGGTGGTTAAGAATCTGTGGGATAATAGCACAACAGATTCTCGATGTTACCTAAATGTTGAAATTAGGGCTTTGATACTATATATATCTTAAGAATTCTAACAAAAGAGCTCTATTGCCCATATTTCTTTAAAATTGATAACATTTTTGAAAAACTTTTCCTTCCCTAACCAAGAGTGCAATTTCTCTGGAAATACTATGAATATAGGCTTAAGTTTTAATCAGCTGATATTAGTATACATACAGCTATTATTGGAAAATCTGATTTTGGTGTGTATAAAAATAAGGGTATGAAGTAGCTGTCATAGAAAATCCAAATATTTTAATTCTTGAAGTCAAGAAATAGTTCCAGCTCAAAAGTTACAGATGAGAATGAGTGGTCTCAATAATTAGTTATTATTACCTGGCCTTTCTTGAGTAAAGTCCCAGTAAAGAATTGCAACTAATGTTCCAAATCAAGTGGCTCATTTTCCAAGCTCTTTTCAGCATACCCTCTCAAAAAATTAGTCTTTCTCCAACAGTTTTCCTACTTTTTTCCTAAAATCTCTTTATATCTCATAGTACTTCTGCTGGCACTGGTGATTTACTCCACGTGTAAACTATGGTGAACAAGGAAATTATGTTAAAACCCATTAATAAACAGCATTTCCTTACTTTAAAAAAACCAACTTATTTATTTAACAGTAGATCCAACAGCACTGCCTTATTCCTGCTCTAGCCATTTTGTTACCTTACCTGTAGTCCTTCGTGCACCCAGAAGTGAATTTGGGACACAGTCCTGAAGGGCAATGAAGTCCAGGAAGGCTGGACATTCTTCAAGAGGGAAATCTTAAAGGTGTAGGAGCAGGCTGTCCCAGTATGCCATAATGCAAGCTGGAGAGGAAGAAGACCAGCCTGGCTGAACAGATACCTTTGTCTGGAACTGAAGCAGAATAGGAAAGTCTATGGCCTATGGAAGAAGGGGAAGGCCATGCAGGAAGATTCCTATAATGATTCTGGGCCCAGTGATGAATGAGGTGAGCACCCTAATGTCAGAAGACTCAGAGAATGCAGCGTTATTGAATACCTTCTTTTCTTTGGTCTCTGCTGCTAAAACCAGCTCTCATGAATCCCAGACCTTGTAGGTAAGAGAAAAGATCTGGAGAGAGAAAGACTTTCCCTTGAAAGAGAAGGACCAGGTTAGAGAACACTTAGCCAAAGTGAACATCCATAAATCCATGGGCCCCGATGGGATGCACCCATGAGTGCTGAGGGAGCTGGCAAGTGATATTGGTATGCCACTCTCCATCATCTTTGAAAGATCATGGAGAACAGGAGAGGTGCCTGAGGACTGAAGGAAGGTCAATGTCACTCTAGTTTTTAAAAAGGGTAAGAAGGATGACCCAGGAAACTACAGACTGGTTAGTCTCACCACTATCCCTGGAAAGGTGATGAAACAAATGAGAAAACGGTCAGGGACCTACTAGACATCTTAGACACACACAAGTTTTGTAGGCTGGGTAGAATCAACACAAGGGTACTGAGGCAGCTGGCAGAAGTGTTCACCCAGCCACTTTCCATCATTTATCAGCAGTCCTGTCTAACTGAGGAGATCCCAGATGGCTGGAGGTTAACAAATGTGATGCCCATCTACAGGAATGTCTGGAAGGAGGATCTGGGGAACTACAGGCTTGTCAGTCCTATCTTGGCGCTGGGGAAGGTTATGGAGCAGATCATCTTGAGTGCCATCACATGGTATCTACAAGACAACCAGATGATCAGGCCCAGTCAGCATGGGTTTATGAAAGGCAGGTCCTGCTTGACTAATCTGACCTCCTTCTATGGCAAGGTGATCCACTTAGTGGATGAGGGAAAGGCTGTAGATGTTGTCTGCCTGGACTTCAGTAAACCTTTTGACACTATTTCCCACAGCGTTCTCCTGGAGAAACTGCCTGCTCATGGCTTGCATGTGCATATATTTTGCTGGATAAAAAATTGGTTGGATGGCCGGGCCCAAAAAGTTGAGGTCAATGGATTTAAATCCAATTGGCAACCAGCCACAAGTAGTGTTCCCTAGGTCTCAGTATTTGGGCCAGTTCTGTTTAAACCCTTTATCAATGATCTGGACAAGGGGATCAAAGCACCCTCAGTACCTTTTCAGATGACAGCAAGTTAAGCCTGTATGTTGATCTGTTTGAAAGTAGGGAGGCTCTGCAGAGAGACCTGGAAGGTCTGGATTGATGGGCTGAAGCCAATGGTATGAGTTTCAACAAGGCCAAGTGCTGGGTCCTGCACTTGGGCCACAACAACCACCTTCAATGCTACAGGCTTGGGGAAGAGTGGCTGAAAAGTTGCCTGGTATAAAAAGGCCTGGGGGTGTTGGGTCAAGAGCCAGCTGTGTGCCCAGGTGGCCAAGAAGGACAACAGCATCCTGATTTATATCAAAAATAGTGTGGCCACCAGGGTTAGGGAAGTGATTGTTCCCATGTACTTAGAACTGGTGAGGCTGGATCTCAAATACTGTGTTCAGGTTTGAGCCCCTCACTACAAGAAAGACACTGAGGTTCTGGAGGTCCAAAAGAGAGCAATGGAGCTGGTGAAGGATCTAGAGAAAAATTCTTCTGAGCAGCGGCTGAAGCAACCAGTGTTGTTTAGCCTGGAGAAAAGGAAACTCAGGGGAGACCTTATCACTCTCTACAACTACCTGAAGGAGGTTATAGTGAAGTGGTCTCTTCTCCCAAGTAACAAGTGATGAGAGGAAATGGCCTCAAGATGTAGCTAGGGAGGTTTAGATTGGGTGTTAGGAAAAATTTATTTGCCAAAAGTTTTGTAAAACATTGGAATAGGCTGCCCAGGAAAGTGTTTTAGTCACCATCCCTGGAAGTATTTAAAAGACATATAGATGTGGTGCTGAGGGACATGGTTTAGTGGTGGCTTGGCAGTGTTGTGTTTGTGGTTGGACTTGATTTTAAAGGTCTCTTCCAACCAAACGCTTCTATGATTCTATGAATTTAACTCAGTTTCAATTATTTTGTAGTATTTGAATCTTCCTAAAATTTTAAATAAAGCTGAAAACAATGCCCTGAAAATCCCAGCCCCTACAAAACTATGGGAATAGAAAGTCTAGATTTAAATGGAGAATGGAGCCTTGGGGTCAATATTGTTGTTAGATGTTCATTTTACATTTGTGTGATGACAAGAGTGGAAAGGAGACTGAATGTATTAGCAGTCTTTTCTGTATGGACAGTTCTCTTGCTCTTGTTTAATGAACCTGAAGCCTTAAATGACATTTCGTCCCAAAAAGTGTTTTGCCATCCTCCCATAAGTGACACAATGTGGGGAAGCTTGGACTTGAACATTTGCCCTTCTGTACCCATTCTGAGGACTAAATCAATACTTCTCTTTGCTTGCTACAAGACAGATCAATTGATACTATAAAATAACGCCAAATGGATCAATAAATAGACTAATAATAGAGTACATTATTCTTATATGATGTTTTTAAGCCAAGAAGATCCCAAAGCGCTTTCCTAACTGTACAGTGCAATGACTTAATTCTGAGATACAGGTGAAATTCAGCAGCCACCTTGCACCTAAAACAGGAAACAAAAGCTCTTCATGGAGGCCAAAATGGCTCCTTAAATTGAAAATATAGTGGGAAGTTAGATCTACATGGGGAGATTCTTCATGTCTCACAAACATCTTTTGAGAAAATATTTCCGAGACTTACATGGTTAAATAGCATGAGATTCTGTCCTCATGAAGACCAGAGATAATACAGTTCTGCTCCTCTGCAGCGCTACTGATTTCAAACTGCTTCACAAAGGAGCATGGCAAAAGGAAGGAGAAAGAAGGTTTAATATCAATATATATTGATGCAACACCTTTTTTTCTTAATTATCTCCACCTCAAAGATCACACTGTTTTTCTAAGAATGACAGTTTAAGCCACTTCTGGTCATCCCACCAAAGCACACAAGGTATACAAGTCAGTATATTCCCAAATAAACAGTTCTGGCTTATTAAGAAAGGAGTGACTTTTGCCAAGTGAAAATAAAAATTATTGACATTAGTAATGTACAGTCCCCTGAAAAAAACCCAGTTTAAGTAAAAATTAAATGCAAGTGCATGGCAAAAAGACCACACATTCTTAAGGATGTAGCAAAATGCAGAACCTCACAGAGTATCTGGATTATAAAGAGAAATTTAATGACTAGGGGGTTTTGTTAGATTTTATCTCTGTTTTTATTGTTACTTTCCTTTTGTATTTTTTCCTTGCTAATTTAAATGTAAAGATCATGTATAACTAACACTGGAAAAATGAGAAGGATAAAATTAACCCAAGGCATATAGTATAAACCCCAAAAAAGGTACTGTAAATATTTGCTTATTTTTAAACTGCACAATACAGATAAATGGAATTTTATTAAAGCTCTCTGTAAAAATCAGAAACTCTATACTGATATTAGTTGTTTTGTTATTTTCTTTAGCTATTATAACTACCAGTAGAACAAAGAGGTTAAAGGGAATATAAAGACAAATAATATTTAAGTGGATGTCAAGAAATGTTTTTTCATACAGAAATTTATTAAAGTGTAGAGGAAGCCTCCCAGGCAAGATTGTTGAAGCAAAAACTCTAAGGTCATTAAAGAGATGATGAGATAGCATCATGGAAATTGTATACTAAAAAAAATAGCTATAATAAGTCAGTCAGCTTCACTAATTTTCTCAAGGATTCTTTTTTTTCTTTCTAAATAATGTTTATTTGTTTAAGCTTGAGGAAGTGTGCTTTTCTTAAACCATGAATGGGAAAAATCTGAAAGAGAGCAAAAGCCATAAAATGCAAGATATATACTGTATAAATAAAAAAAAAAGTCATTAATAGATGAGCATGTCTTTAAAGTACTACAGGTCACACTTTGTGTACATAGTGTTGAAATAAAAGCTGATGCAATTTCCAGAGTTATGATAACATTATCTGAACCCTTTTACCTGATCACCTCATTTAAACTGTCAATATTAGCATAATCACTTGTCACCCTCAGTTTTCTTTTTGTCTCTTTCTCTCTTTCTGCTGATTAAGAATCTACTGCCACTTCTTTAATAACCATTTCAGAAAAATGGCTGATTCTCACAACTTATCAGACTGGCTCAGAACTCCAGTCTTTGCAGTAAAGATCATAAGGGCCATGACTGTATCTGCTGTATAAATAAAGCAATTACTAGCACTGAAGAGTAGAAATGGCTCCCAAATACTTTGCTTCCTATGATAACTCTCACACCTAATAGCAGGACAAACTTTTAGACTGTTTGACTAATGGGCATTGTAAATGGGTGAATACATCTAATGAATTTGTTATTTTAACTGGGCTGGTACATGTTGGATCAAGAAATATTTGCAATCAAAATTTGAAAATAATTGTGTAAGTAGCATAGTTAGAGACAAAATATTTTATTTGAAGCATTGAGATTCCCAGAAGAAATTAAAAGAATCCAGGATTTTACTTGTTTTGGAGGTTCAAAAAAAATGGTCTTTCAACTAATTTTCGTACTGTATCAAAACACAGTCAGCAGTGCCATCCACTTTACAACTGAAATTAACTTTAAACTTGGAAATAAATAGACCTACTAATATCTTAAACAGAATCTAATCCGCAGAGAAGAAAATTTCAAGGGAATCACTACCTTCTCTGGGACTTTGTTGTTACTATTGATGTTATGAAATGGCTGCCTAAATCCCCGGAAGGATAAACTCTTTGGAAATATTAGGGAAAGAGATAGCAAGAGGAAAAGAGAACACAATCAGGAAGAAAAGAGCAATGAAACCCCTATGTCATTATCTTTTGTACGACTAACTACATCTTGAAAGCTTGTGTTACACTGTGAAATCCAGAAGATACCACAAGGCAGAAAGCCATGCCTGTCTATCACATGAAGTCACAATCTTTCTGGCTAGGGAGTGCTCAAACTCAGAGCAAAGTCTTTGATCATAGGATGTGTCCCTGCTGGGAGAAAAACAGCATGAAGTGCTTTTGTATTTCCCTGTGAGTATGGACCATGCTGTAGGTTACATTGACAAGTTGACAAGCATGTCAACTTATTTGAAGTTACAATTCATCTTTCTGTGCAGACGAACTTTAAATTATAGATAATTGATTGCTGTTTGACTGGACCCCTCAGCTCATTAACTAGAACAGGAAAAGATCTGTTGCTCTTTTAACTAGATGGATTTCTTCCACTGCGAATATGAATGGAATCGTGCTAATTGTCACTCTTAGACAAGGCTTCCTAATGATTCTGCTCTTGGAGTAGTACCATTAAACTGAACTTAAAGTTTTAAAATAAAATAGATCCTTTATTTTAGGAAAATATACTGCTGATTCAAAAAGGTTGACCTGATGATCCAATAGATCTTTGTCAACTTTAATGAAATACCATACCGATTCAGGAACATCACCAAAACCTCTGTTTCAAAGGCAGGCTATTCATTCCCTGCTAAGCTTTCCTGTGCAATTTTTCAGAATAACTGAGAAAATGGCAAAAGATCCATGCCTTGAGTACAATCTGCTTTAATCAAGGTTGAATGTGGGCCTGACAAGAATAGTGATGGTATTGAGCAATAGCTCAAGATCTTTCTTTAACCTCAGAAAGACAGATGGAGATAGGAGGAAGTGCTGTATTCAATAATAAAACTTTTCCTTCATTGACATAACAGATATTCTGTGGACACAGATTTCACTTCTATTTGTACAATGATAAGGGCAGTAAGCCAGGGTAAGCCTTTGAGTCATTGTGGCAGAACTATACTCAGTCACACATCATCAACTGCATAGCAGGTGGAGCTCGATGGTCTGGGAAAAACTGCAGTACTACAATTGAACATCCTTTATCATTGAATCCACTGTGCAAAGTTAAGAGATAGGTGCTTCCTGAGCAATAGCTACCAAACTCTTTTTTTCTGCTGTCAGTTTATCTGAAATCAAGGTTTTCATCCATCCTTCCTTCACAAGGTGTTTCATACAAATTTTTGAAAACTCTTCAGAATTAAAAAAAAGTAAAAGAAACTTTAGGGGTAGTTAGCCTGGTTTCCTCTGTGTGTGTGTGTGTCTGCCTGTTTGTCTGTCTGTGTGCCCTACCTGAATAATTTTGAAAGATTGTTTTCTTTAAGCAAATCTGGCAAAATCCCAGAGACTTCATGGATATCAAATATCTACAAATTTTGTAAAAAAGGACATCTGACTAATTGGGTGTTTTAATCAGATTGATCTAATTAATGCCCTTGATACAGAAAAGAGTTTATTGTTAGATTTCCCTGAGATTTACATTTGATGATTCAAATGAATACCTTGACTCTGTGAGAAAATAATCATAGAATCATTTAGGTTGGAAAAGAACTTTAAGATCATAAAGTCCAACCATAAATCTAGCATTGCCAGGTCCACCACTAAACCATGATCCTAAGCATCACATCTACAGGTCTTTTAAATAACTCCAGCCATAGTGACTCAACCATTTCCCTGTGCAGCCTGTTCCAGTGTTTGCCAACATTTTTGGTGAAGAAATTTTCCCTAATATGCAATCTAAATCTCCTGTGGTGCAGCTTAAGGCCATTTCATCTTGTCCTCTCACTTGTTACTTGGGAGAACAGACCAATCTCCACATCACTACAGCCTCCTTTTGGGTGGTTGTAGAAAGCAAAGTCTCCCCTCAGACTCCTTTTCTTCAGGCTAAACATCCACAGCTGCCTTAGCCAGTCCTCATAAAACTTGTTCTCTAGACCCTATACCAGCTTCATTGCTCCTCTTTTGATGTGCTCCAGCACCATAATGAAGATTTCAGAATCTTGGAGTCTGTAAAATCCAATGATCATAGAAATTCAGGCTTCATTAATTCTGATCTGAAGCAACAGCTTCTGGAGCCACACTATTTGAAAGAATACTCTGAATTATATTTTGTAAAAGTTTTACATCTCAAGACAGAAAAACAAAGCTTGAAAATTGCCCCAAGTGTGTCATATGGACCAAAAAAGCAAGAAAGAAAATAATTGGATGTCATATTTTCACATGGTCATTAAAAAAAAAATTAAAAAATTAAGAAAGTTTCATGGTTTTTATCTTTTTGGACTGTCTTACTATTTTAAAATAATTGGGGCTGACAATAATATGCAGAATCCTTCAAAACTGCTAAATATAACATCACCTGGCTTATGTGTAAAACACCAAGTCAGATGAGTACAATACTTTTGTACAGCTTGTGAATGAACTGTTTAGTATTATTTAATGTTAAAAAATTAATAGCTGAGCTCTGCAATGAAGCATTCAGCATAAAAGCTGATTATAGTTTTTAGATACTGATTGTAAAATATTAGCATTCTTAAACTACTGTTTTAGATTCATTATGAAAATTAATTTTACTGATCAAACAAATTTTTAACTCTTTGCACAATGTACATCTTTTTGACATAAGTGATTAATCAAAATTTTGTTGCATTCTTCTCTCAGAAGAACAGCAAGTAGAAAGCAAACATGTCATAGGAATTTTTCTCATTAGTCAAAGTCCAAGACAAAAGTCAGACGTTATGCTAACAAGAACTTTAAACTTTTCAGTAGAGGATTTTAATTAACCCCTTTAGACCTATGACATTAGTGACTATTGTAAACTTTATTCCTTAAAAAAAAAAAGTGCTTACTCAATGACTACCTCTAGCATAGGTTCCCCAAATGAATTTGTCAAGAAACTTTTCTCCAGATCATAAATTCATCTTTCTCTGCAGACAGTTCCATTGCAGCTCATTAGACAAAGCAAATATAAGACATGATCAGCCTGTAAAGTATGGGTAAATTTTACTTGCACATGAAAGAAGGTAATGTGATAGAAATTCACAGTATTTTATATGTTAACATTTTTTTTCTCTGTTGATAAATATATAGGCTGAAAAATATTCAAGCTGTTATCAGTCTTTGTAGAGTGGGGTTTCCTCTTTGTATTCTTTAATATCAATGTAAAAATATGATTGACCTTCAGTACTAAATACAATTGTTATCCTCATGTTATTTATTCAATACGAGAAATGTTAATTAATTGCATTACCTGCAAGATATGGTTTTATCAGCCTCTACTACCTATAGTAGAATATGTAGATATTGCTTAAGAATAACTTTTTCAGGAATGAATGACATTCCTATTCATTCCAACATCACGGCAGACACAGAGTTTTCTTTCATTAAGTCTATTTCACATATGGAATCCTTTAGATGCATTGATATTGTCAGAAAAAAAGTCAAGTTGGTGACATGTACCTGCAATCCACTGTCATGTTCACCAGGGAAATACCAGCCGTTTCCTCTTGCCTGTGCTCCAGTTGATCCCATGCTTAGTGTGTTCTTGATGGCTCAGTAAGCCAGTTTTGAGTGAAGGGAAAGGAGTATTCTTGTTTAGGATACACAAGAAATAGAAATTCTACAACTGAGAAGGGCCTCACATCCTGATCTCCCAGGAGAGGACTCTCTTGTTTAAACTGAGGAATCTCATGCTAGTGTTGTTGCTCAAGGGGTATGTCACCTGGCTTCTGTCTGATGCTCCAGAGTTTGGTCTCCTGTACACCCAGTTTCATATGTTTGACATGCAGATGTCTTAGATGACATGGAATGTCAGATGGTGCTAAGTGTTTAGACAACAGAACCACACCCTGATTCTTCTTACATGGATTTTCTAGCTATATAATTATAACAAAAACTGCATGACCACCAGTGCCAAATAGGACTAAATAAAGTGGATCCTGAGAGAATGACTGTACAGACATTTCTCACTGATTGTCTCTACTGTCAGTAAAAGTTGTTACTATCTACAGGGGCCTTGACATACTATTAAGAAAGAGGTCAATGCTGAGGACTTAAAAAAATGTGCTCAAGGCACAAGTTCACTGGAAGCATATTTTAGATCATTTACTTCTAATGCTTACAGAGCTACAGTTATTTTAACATTGGCCATAGTATTTCAAAAGATGAAGCAATCTCACCACTGTGAGCAGATCCTAGCAAAGTTAGGCAGATGCATTTTATGTCAGGATCATGGGTCAAATGGCATGTTACTCACAAATTCTGTCTTATTTCAGAATAAATTATCTGACATACATAAAACTTAGACTATGTGTACTGCATTTAGACTGTGAAATTTTTCACTCATTATTTGGTCCTTAAGCATATATGATACATGCATCTTTACAGTTCCCCAAACTTTGTTGCCAGCTGTTACATAATTGATTATGTGTACAAAATACCATTTGAGTTGCAGCTTCTTACAGTGGATGATCAGTCAAGTCACTGACAAGTTAACTCTGCCTACCTCTTATCGTTCCTTTACTACTTTGTTTTAATTGACTGTATGGCTGTTCTGATTGTTTTGATTTAGAAAAGTGGAACATAATCTGTATCTATGCAAACTGTAAGTGTCCCACCTATATATTTTTATAAAATGAGGAAAATGTTAAAACTTTTCCTATTTTATATCTTCTCAAAGGTACCACACTGAAGTCACAGAATGATTTTATTAGCTGTACCTGGAATATGATCACTCTAGACATTCCTACTGGGGCCTGATGCCTACATTTCTTTCATCTGTTTTTCTATCTACATTTGGAAAATGCTGTAGGGGTATTCTAGAAACACTGCAAACCAATCAGAAGTTCATCAATAATAAAATTATATTTTCTTTTGGATTCTCAGATGTATTGGATTTGCTTGGCAAGGTTTTCATATTTCTGTGAGAAACTGCTAGAAGCTTACCCTGTGTCCAACAGAGGCAATTCCAGACGGTTCCAAGATGGACCTGCCACTGTCCAAGGCCAAGCCCATCAACAACAGTGGTAGTGCTTCTGTGATCTCTGTGATAACATATTTAAGAAGGGGAAAGAGATGCTGCACAACTTCAACTGCAGCCAGAGAGAGCAGTGAGAATATGTGAGAGAAACAACTGTGCAAACACCAAGGTCAGTGAGCGAAGAAAGAGCAGGAGGAGGTGCTCCAGGTGCCAGAACAGAGATTCCCCTGAAACCCATGCTGAAGACCATTGTAAGGCAGGCTGTCCCCTTGCAGTGCACAGGCATTAACATTGGAGCAGATATCTACCTGCAGCCTGTGCAGGACTCCACATCGAAGCAGGTGGGTGTGGTCAAAGGAAGCTGTGGTCCCATGGGTAGCCTGCACTGGAGAAGGATCCTGACAAGACTTGTGGACTGGTGGAGAGAGGAGCCCCTGCTGGAACAGGTTTTCTGGCAGGACTTGTGACCCTGCAGGGGAACCAGTGCTGGAGCAGTCTGTTACTGAAGGACTACACCCATGGAAACAACACACAGTGGAACAGTTTATGAAGAACTGCAACCCACTGGAGAAGTTTGTGGAGGATTGTCTCCCATAGGAGGCACCCCACACTCGAGTAAGGGGAGACTGTGACAAATCCTCAGCCTGAGGAGGAAGGACCAGCAGAGAAAATGTGTGATGAGCTAACTGCAACCCCCGTTCCCCATCCCCCTGTGCTGCTTAGTGGGAGGAGGTAGAGAAATTGGGAGTAAAGTTGAGCCCAGGAAGAAGGCAGGGGCTGTGGGAAGATGGTTTTAAGATCTGGGTTTATTTCTCGTTATCCTAATCTGATTTGATGGTAATAATTTAAACTTATTTTTCCCCATGTTAAGTCTGTTTTGCCCATGACAGTAATTGGTGAATGATCTCTCCCTGCCCTTATCTCAACCAATGAACCTTTTGTTCTGTTTTCTATCCCTTGTCCATCTGAGGAGGGTAGTGATAAAGAGGCTTTGGTGGGCACCTGGCAGGTGTCAGGGCCAACCCACCACACCAGTAATGTCAGCAGAAGAGGTAGTAGCCACCTAAAAATTTATCCCACACATGAGGATGTCATCTTGGCTCCCTGGATACAGTGCTTATTGATGTGAGAGATGCTTGATTATTTTCCATCTGAACTAAACTAATTCTGTAAGTGCTTTCCCAGTATGAAATACACAAATTTAAAACAATTATGGAGTCAAAGGACAGGAAAAGAAAAATATGCCTACATCAGATCCTCACTTTTGCCAGCACTGCCTTTGTATGTGCTTCTGAACATTTACAGATGTCCTATGGTAAATTTATATTGTTTCTCTAGATATTTTCAAGATCTTAAAAAAAGAGCTACTTTTAATACAGCAAACTTGGCCAGAGTGAAAGCACACCAGCACAGGCTTCCATGTCTGGTCTGTAACACAACTTGACAGTATCATAGCAGTGCCAAGACTGGTCCCAGATGATCAAATATACCTATCACCATGTCTCCCCAAAATTGTCTATCTGGTTTGAAAAAACATATAGTAGCTAAAAGGCATTAGATAGAAGACAGTCAAAATGTATCAGTGAAAGGTGATAGAACTTTTAATACTGTTCAGGATGGCAAACAGCCTCGAAAACAGCATCCCTTTGCTATTAATTATGAATTAATGAGATCTCTATCATATGTTGGCATATGTTGTATGTTGTCTCCACTTGCAGAACACACTTAACCAGCATTAGGTCTCCAGGTTTCTCCAGTGTGGAGAAAATGTTAAGAGAAACAGACATAGCTGCCTGAGCAGCACTCTCTCCTAGTCTAATATAAAATGCAGACAAGGAATGTGACTGCACTGTAGCAAATTATAACAGCAAATTCCCCTCCCAGATGGACTTGCACCACCTGGAATAACCTTGAGAACAGTTTACTCAGTCCCATAGCATGATGCTGACCTGAGGGTCGTCTAACAATCTTTATGCTAATGTGGAATTAGTCTACTGTTGATGCTGATGGTGATAGTTATAGGACAGAGACTTTCTGAGAGAGAAACTTTCACTTTTTCTTTCTCTCATAATGACTACAATTCGAATTCCAAATTGAAAAAGTTGCCATGTTATCTTTTGAATTGTTATAGGAAATCCTTTAATTCAATGCCAAAAATAGTTAATACCTTCCTCTGGTTGTAGATGTTGGCAGTTTTGTTTATTTGTTGTGGGTTTTTTTTTTTTGAGATTCTGAAATGTTCTTTTTTTTTTTTTTTTTAAATAAAATATTAATCTGAGTGTATAGTGCTTAATTCCATTATTAAGACATTGCTCTGAAGGTCTATTATCACACTACTGTTCTATTATTCTTGTTGTTTCTCCTATGAGGAGTTGAGTTATTGTCACCTGAAATAAAGGCCATGTTTGTAAAAAAGAAAAAGTTTTTTACAGGCCTATTTATAAGCAAGGTGAAACATTTAATGCAGAACCCAGTAGATCTCAGAAGTGAGCATATTTATTGCAATAATATTTACAATTTTATCTCTTTCTGGAATTCAGGTTTCATCTCTTTTGAGATGCAGCCCTTGCTGTGCCATATATATTCTTATATCAGTTTCTGGTTCAATTTATCACTGCACCTTAGGTGGCAGAAAAAATATTCTTCTCCATACTAAGGACTAGTAGATCCTCCACTTAAATCCTATTCAGAATCTTATATGGAAGATATATAGAGGTAGGAATAGTAGTATAAATTGGGCAAACCTATAAATCATCATACCTTCAAGGTGATTTTCAAGGTCATAAATGATGTACAAGATTCTCCTTACATCTTGTGTTCCTGTTGTTTTGGGTATTCTTATGTACAAATAACTCACAGTATTAGAAAAACATATACACATCATGTTTGAGTAATTTATGTAGTAAGAACTACAGGGATAGTCATCTATTTGATAAGATATGCCATCCTGAATATCAAAGCCATCAAAAATATGGGAAATATAAAATATCAGTAATTTTGTGAGTTTCACATGTATTTTCCAAATGTTACAACAGAAACTTTTGTAGATTAATTACTACCTGGGGCTAACAACACCCATGTGCAGCTATTGAATGATGATCATTGTTTAACGCAATTATAGATACTGCAGTATTTTGGTGATGTCTGAGAAATGAGATAAGGAGTTGTTGCTCTTAATACTCCACTAAATTGCTAATAGCAAGTTTCTTGAAAAGATATTAAGTTTATATATAAGAAAATGGCCACTCTACACTGCAAGTCTTTGGAGAAATTAATATTCTCTTGGTTTTATGTGCACATTAATAAATACACACACATGTAAACACACAGAGCTGTGATTTCTGAGTGGAAAAAGCTGACACCCTGCACCCCTTATCAGGTAGTACATTTCTTCTGGACCTTTCATCTTCCTGAACAATGCTCACACTTTGAAGCAACTCTGAAAATAATAAACAATAAAGTTAATTATCACCTTTTCCACAAGACCCATACCACATATATGTAATGATGTAATATTTTACTTAAATAAGAAAAATGAGATGAATATTATAGAAAATATCATAATAACATGTTTGTTGAAAGATGTGATTAAATTGTTTTGAGTCTTCTAGTTAATTGCTGGAGATCTTTGTCTCCAGAACAGTTTTACCTACTAAGAAAGAGCAGAAAAACATAACATTTTCCTCTATCTTACAAAGAAACAGCTTATTATTCCCAACGATTGTTGTTCTGTTATGTCTCCTTTTCATAAGAGAGAAAGGAAGTGTTTTGATGTCCACCTCCCTTTATGCCAGTTTATAACTTTATTAAGTTCAATGAATACCAATATTCCACTGTTTAAAGGTTCCTTGTGAACGAGATGTACTCTTGTCAAATAGCTTTTATTTTTAATTTCAGCTGAACAGAATTTCTTGAAAGACTCAGCTATTTGAGTGAGTGCATTTTAATAGATGAAAGTGTTTTTCCATTTAACCTCTGGGCCTTTGGAACTTGTCTGACCCAAGAAATAATGAAATGAGATTTGGTGTCTTGCTAACTACTTTGTATCCATCTTATAAAAACGGTATAAATGGACTGATTAGTGGTCAGTAGTTGTTAAATGTCCTGAGACAGTCTTATTCATCTCAAGAGGAGACTGGAATATGTAGATGTTGATTGTTCTAGGCAACAATTTGAGAAAGCAAGGAGGGGGTTATGTTTTACACTTTAGCTGATCATTCTAATTGCTTTCTATCAAAATACTTACATTGTCCTCAATCGTGTCTTGTCTTACAATATCACTCTTTCACCTTCTTTTTCTCTTGCTTCGTATTTTCTGTATTTTCTGTAATTTTAAATTATAAAAAAAAAAAAGGAGACACAATTTGAATTTCTACATGTATACTATACATTTCAAAGCAGATTTTGCACCAGTTGTCCCCATCGGAAGAAATAAAAAGTAACAGTAAAGGAAAGAAAACATCCATAGAACATTCTTTTTTATATTTTAATATAAGAATTCAGTGTCTAGCAGTAATATTATTTCTGCCTATGAAAAGAAGATCAAATTTTCATTTGGAAGATTATGTAAATGCATTTTTCAACACGGCAATTTGTGTGTCATCTCAAATAGGCTACTTTAGAAGTATATGGCCAGCTTCTGTATAGTCTGTGGTTCCCTGTTGTGGTGGTTTAGACCCAGCTGGGATCTGAGCACTATGCAGCACTGACTCACTTCCCTCATCCCCCAAATGGGAAGAAAAAGGAAAGAAGAACGAGAAAAGTACAAAACCCAATGGCATGAGATAAGGAAATTTTAATACAACAATACAACAGGAGAGGTAACAAACAACAACAACAATAATAACAATGAAACAATACACAAAAAGTGTGGTGTCAAATGAACCAAGAAATGCTGCATAGGTTTGACCACTCAGTTATACTTGTGTGCTTTGCGTGGCCAGTCTCCCACCCATGTACACTGGACATGACATCAGTATGGTATTGAATAACCTATTGCCTGGTCTGGTTGCATATCCTGAGTGCAGCCCCCCTCCCAGCTTTTGGTGAAAATTAACCTTATCCTACCCAAACCCAGGACACCTCTACTTGTATACTGTGCAAAAGTAACCTCCAATGTGACTCCTGCTTTTTCATTGTGGAGAGAACATGCCTGTGTGAGAAAAGTAAAAATGGCTCTGTGCATTAGAATTAAAGAACAAATTCTCATGTATTCATATGCAGTATTTATCATCAGAAGTTCCTCTGCTTTAAAAAAATATGAGAAAATCGTTTGTCTTTTATTAGGTTAAAACTCATAAATTGAAGAAAGCTGTCAGGTATGGCATTTCTTTTAGGCCCTAACACTCCCTCTGCTCTTCATCACCCTGTGAGCTTCACCTGTCTCTACCCAGCTGCCTTCCTACTTCTCTTCTTGTTTTATTTACTTGTTTCATTTTTCTTGTTTTATTTCTTTACTTCCAACTCTTCCTAATCTTCTGCTAAAACAATATATAACCCAGCTTCAGCACAGATGTATAGGATTTTGCCAAAATTCTTTTAGTGTTTGTAATATGTGACTCCTAAACATACTAATCCATTTCTTCCAGGAGGTGTAAAGTCAATGGTAAGGTTTTACACTAGACTAAGTTTGACAAAGTAGGTGGTACTAGTGTGTATGTGAGACTGCATTGCTGTATTAGAGTTGAGAAATCTTCATTTTATCCTTTGCTCTGGGAGAAGGATCTAGATTAATGAACACTCAAAAAGCATTCGGTCTGAAATACAGTACCTAATACATAGTACCTAAATGATGAGATCGACAAATTTGAATCCCTTCACCATGTCCAATCCCTCACTTTTGGCATTCACCTTTACTATAATTTTATTTTAAAGTGGTTATTTGTAGAAAGAGTTGGAGCTGACAGTACAGCTATCAGAGGCTGAATTCTATGGCCTCGGTGGACATCAGAAATGTTGAAATGCATTGGATAGGCAAGAATACATGTGAAATAGAAAGTTTCTATCCCCTCTCCTGGCTATAAGAGCTTTCCCCTAATCTTCAAGGACGTTGGGCAGTTGTTTATCCCATTGTATTAATACAACCCACAGTATCACAAAAAGTTTGGTTAAAAGTATGTATTTTCAAAAGTGAAGCTTTAGTTTTCATTGAATATGAGAAGTAGCATACCACTGCGAAAAAAGTTTCATGATTTTCTTTATCATGTAGCAAAAGGTGTCAGAAATAGATAAAATAGAACATGTTTTGTTTTTTTTTTTATGAAAGCAACATTCAGAAAACTATATTGAAATATTTAGAAATACAATAATGCTGATGTTCCTTATCTATTAGTTCTACATTTTAGTAGGTTTATTCAAAATAGAGATTTAATTTCCTTGTTTCCTTGAAATCCTTTGTCAGATCCAATTTATGACTTCAAGATCAAAATAATATATTATAAATATCTCCAAATCTGGCCTGAAAGACATACATGGACTAATATAAGAAGCAGCAGTATTTCTTTAAGTGATAGCTTACAATCCCAAAATAAAAGGAGTCATAGAAAGAGACTGTAGCAGTTATGAGGTGTTGAAAACTGTACTGATCTAAAGCAAAGGCAATCTTACTCTGGTGTCTATTATGGTTCTATAAAAATATTTGCTGTAAAATTCTTAAAATTCATATAAATACATGGGTTAGAAGTGACGACATTTGTTTATTTTGTAATTTGTATGATTTGCATTTGTTTAATTACTGTGGTGAACAGATCACAAAAGTGTAAAGCAAGATGCATTGGTAGAGTCTCTGTATGTTAACAATATGCCAGTGATGTGCTTCACTTTCACTGATTTCTTTGAAACTATATCATGCAACTAAAACCTAAGTTAACTAGGATTTTTAACTGAGGATCACATGTTCAGACATTTCCATTATCAGTATTCTAAAGGAAATTTAGAACATAATTGAAAATGTAATAACAATATTACTCATACAATTTCTAGTTTGCATTTTGACTAGTACTAGCTGCTTCCAAGGATACAGAAATTCTAAAAAAGTTTGATCTGTAAATATCCTATGGTTCATTTGGAAATATTATATTTTTAAGGTGAACATTTTTTTTCCATAGATAAAAACTAAATAACACTCAAATCTTGTCTGTAACTGTCTTAAATACTGCATAGAATTATTTACATGACTATGCATATTAAAATTTTTTAAAAGTAAACAAAAATAGACTTTTTTTCTCAAAATGAAAAAAATATATTCTTTTGTTATATTCCTATTCAGGTTTGGCGGGTTTTTTAAATTAACACTTTATAACACAGCATTTATTTTGTCTTAGCTTGTATTGTATTTCATGGGCATTGTTTCACCAAAAAAATCCACATGAAACAAAACCCTGGCTACCTTTAAAATGTGAAACCACAAAATAATAGTTAAAAAAAATTTCCATAGACATACCTTGTTGTCAGTGATTATGTATTTGGAAATTTTGGAGACATTTTGGTCACAAATTTCATCAACAGTTCCAGGCAAAAATTAAATTTGCTAATTTAACTAAAAATCCTCAGCAATAGTTCAGCACATTGAGAAGTCTTAATAGATGACCCTTAAACTAGTTTCACAGTTCTGTGGTTCTAAATTTTTTGTGTTGTTCCATGAAGATAATGATGCTCCAGAGCAGATTTATAAGATGTGTGTTTTCATTGTTGGGGCTTTTTTTCATTCTATTCTTCATTTTTAAATGATAGAGAGATGGGTATTATATTGATTTGTATTTTAGCATCACGAAAAGGGTCTATTTAGAAAGATTCAGCAACCATGTTTCAGAGATTAATTTGCAAAGATACACATTACTTGAATATCTAAAAATAGTGTTGCCAAGCAACAAGCTAAAATACAAGAACCTTACTAGAAGAAACTAAAATACTTGTACAGTCTAACAATATATGCAGATTAATTCTACCCTGTAAACCTAGAAGACTTTTCTGATGACATATTTTTATTATGTAATTTTCAACTAACATTCATCATGGTACAGGTCTTCAAAGATCTGTGTTTCTGAAATACTTGCCTGTCTGCCATGATTTGAAGACATTGGAAAAATGTTTGAAACAATGCCAGCTCTGTTTAATTATTCATTATGGTACTGAACTGGTATTAGTATTCTGTGGGACTCAGGAGTAATATTGAGCAGTGGTTGTGGTGATGTTTCCAGATCTAGTTTGTTCTTTGAAGCTTATGCCTTTGTACACAGACCATTCCCCGAGGGACAGGGTGATATTGGCAGGCCAGCAGAAATGGTAATTGTGTTGAAACTGTACAGAGAACGATGAGGTGCTCTAGTGGGAGACTAAAAGAAAGTGCAGGTTTTAATTACAATCTGAAGATCCACAAACTGTGAAGAGGGAGAAGCCTAGACGATGCATTTGGCATTGATTTGTGAGCCATTATTAACTTTTCTGGAAACACTTCAATGTTACAAAAGATAAAGCTTTACATAACAAGAGCTGCACCTTTCAGTTTTACAATCCTAGACAGTCTAATTGCTATTAAAAAAGTGTCACCTAAGAAGTCAGAGTCCATTATGCAAAGCAGAATAACCACTTTCATGCCTTCATAGATTTACAGTAAAGCTGAAAACAGATTTCCAGTTCACATTATAAAAATGTGTACTAGAAGAATTCCAACTCTTTTGAATTTTGCTTCCTCCAAAGATCATTTTAGTGGTGAAAATTTAACCCTAATGCAGCAATTTTCAGCAAAACAAACTTTCTAATAAAAAAGGTTCACTTAAATTGTAGCAGCGGTCAAATCATACACAAGGGATTACCGATAGCCTTAACACCAACTTCCTCAAAATTGAGAAAAGTATGTACAACTGTTAATGACATAGGAGTACAAATAACCTTAATACTCTGTAATACTCTTTTTGTTTTCTCAGGGAGCAAAAGTCACTAGTGCATTGCTGGTCTCTTGTTATGGTCAAATCATATGAGAAGTTAAGAAAGGAAATTGAAGGACCAAAGAAGGCAGGACACATAATGTCACATTGTAGGTGAGATCATGGGGTAGGACTGATACAGAGAGGCTGAATAGAACCAAAGCAGGGTGGCATTGTCACAGGAGAACCCACTAGAGGATGAGTGACACTCCATCATGAGGTACTATGTGGGTATGGGTGGAGCAGCCTGGAGGCAGACAGCAGGACAGTGGTGTCAGTGTGGAGAGGGTCCCTGATTGTGCATCTCCTTTAGAGGAGGAACTCTCCATAGCAGGTTAAGCAGTGTACTGTAATCATGACTAGAGTGATCATCTAATCATCATACTATGTTTCTTTTTTTCTTTCATATTTCCATTGCTCAGAATTCATAAAGATTCAGCTTGTCAGTTGTGTTTCTTTCCAAAGTTATTCAGGTCTCTAGTGGTGTCCTTCTGTTCTTTTCCCACACACTAAAATGTAACTAGGTACTAATATCCTACATGGTATCAGGAATCTATCAACATAACACTTCGGCTCACGGCTATACCTCAGCTGACAGTTTGCACAATGACTCCCTACTGGGATGTTGAATATTCTACTCTTCTAACATCACCTGCCACACCACCCTACTAGCACATCCAGTATAGAAATATATTTGTCATAAGACAACTCTTCTATAATTTTTCTGTTGTCGAGGGTAAAAAAGTACTGTCTTTTATATATGTCTTTGGAATTATTTTTATATTCCTGTTCTGGCACTGTATATACTAGTAAATTAACCAGTGCCTGGGAACACTCAGAAGATGGAACACACACATCTGTGAAATTAACAAAATAGTTGCTTGTAAAATTTATATCTGTACCAACTTGTATTTTCCCAAGCAATTCCGAGACATGGTTTGGGAGTTAACATACCAAAAATCTTTCCCAGTAGCAGAGTACATGAGTTATAGTGCAAAAACATACTGTTCCATGTCTTCTGGCCTTGTCTTATTTACAACTACAGATATAGCATATGATTCCCATAAAGTTAGTTTCATCTCGTTTGTTAAATCAGGTGATTATAGTCCTGCTTTCGGTCAAGTGAGTGCCTTTCCTAGAGTATTCCCTTCTTGGAATTTAACAAGGGTGATCTGTGAGAGAAGACCAACATGCAGTGAAACCCCAAAAATATAGTGTGAAAAATTTCATGCTATTAAACATTCTATTTCCCAGATTTCCGAACAACAGAAAATGTGCTTTTTCCTGTCAGGATTACCTGATAGTGAAAGCAAATATAATGTGATTTTTGCTATGTATATGAGATGAAAAAAAATTAAAACAAGATGGTCAAAATAATAAAATATTCGTAAGTCATTTCATTCAGCTGAACTTAAGATACCTCCTTATTCAGAAAGCTTCTGTGAGTTTCCATGTGAGATCCTTCGATTTTTCAGTTCTGTTTATAACAATGAAAACAGTAGCTCAGACTTATTTTCTTCCTGGGCCTTTTATCATTCCTTCTTGAGGGAAGGAGGGAACTAATTTTCTCAGGCTTCAACCATCATACCATCAGGATCAATCTGTTCATTTATTGACAGTCTTTAACTGCTATCTCATCAAATATTATGTTCAGACACTGATTTGTCTCATCTTAAAGTAAGGTATAGCTTACTGAATGCATGAAAACATGTAATTGTGGACTTGATGTATCTAGTAATAAAATCAGAATAGCTAAGCTTTAAGTAGCTATTACTTTTGTTTTCATAAATTTAAAGTGTCAGTAACTGGTAAAAATTCAACAACAAGTTAATGGCATCAGTATATAGTTGATTAGAAACAATTAATTTGCCAGTCTTCCCCACCTTTCTACCCATATCTTGCTCATTCTACCAATTCAAGTTATTGACTCTATTCACTGAAAAACACTTCAATTTACAGCTCAGAACTGTATCTCTTCCATTATTCTGGTCAAACGTTAAAATAAAAGTCTATAAATGTTCACAGATCTCCTTCAGTGACTTTCAAGGCAATGGAAATTATCTAATAGATTTTGATGTGTCTAAATAAAAAATACGTTCTTCTAAACTTAAACATAAACCAACAATTGTTTTTGAAAATTACCAAAACTAAAGGATAAAAGTTGACCTTCTGGGATACATTTCTGAATTCCATGGAATTGCAGATCATTTGGTGGTTAGTTTGTTGGGTTTTGGTTTGAGTTTGTTGGGTTGGGTTTTTTTCATTCACCGCTGATATTTTGTGTTCTTAGACTTCAAGACCTGGATACTTAATAGATGTTGGCTGTGTTGGAACTACATGTCTCTTGATGCTGCAGGTCATATTACCTATACAGGAAACAACAGCAGTTAAAACACTTTTAACAAAGTCAGTGACACATACTTAGCTGAGGAGGTTTGGATGGTGAATTCACACAGCTGGTTCATATGTATCTGCTGTGCTTGCATGGACATGCAAACTGTTTTGACAATTCTTTTTCCTGCCACAATCTTTTTTTCCCATCTTTTTTTTTGCCACCTTTTTTTTTGCCACTTTATTTTTTTTTTCTATTTTAAACATTGCGTGTTATTAAAGTAACTAGTATTATGAAAGGAAAAGGGAAAAAGAAAGAAACAAAAAATCCCCGAAACAATCCAATCACTTTGAAATTTGCCAGTTTGGAACTGCTATGGAAAAATATTAAAGGAAAAATTTCCATAGAAAACAAGAATTTTCACTTATATCATGATGAGAACAAGAATTTTTTTGCAGAGTTTTCTCCATCATCTCCCATCAGCTACCTGAATCTAGACTCAGGAGTTGCTGTAAGATTTTTGCTTTAGCAATAAAAAAATAAGAGAAGACTTCTCTTGAATTAAAACCTTATTTTTAAAAAATTCCTATTTTTAGAGATGGGATTTCTATTTCCATTTCCTTGGACATTTTCCTAGTCAGTTTATTCTGATTCCTAAGCAGCTTGGAGCAGATGTCTAACACAACAACGCTTTCCCATATTGTGACCAATCATTATGGTGGCACTCAGTGTATTCTACCTCTCATTTATTAATAGAGCTGTTACAAATACTGATACAAATCCACAGGGAGACAAATCAATGGTAGCCTAGTGACCCACTTTATCTATGATCGATGGGCTGATTGATTGCTGTTAGCACTGAAGGGACCATTTCAAATATTCTCAGTAAATCTTTAAAGGAATAACTCATGGAGGAAGACTTGCAAAAGTCTTAATCTTGGAAATTCAAGAATTCCATTACAAGATTTGCATCTTTATCAGATAATTCCTTAAATACTCCAGAAACAGTAATTTCCAAAAGTAGGATATGTTAATCAAATGATTGAATGGTATGGAAATTGACTATGACTTCTAACTTAAATTGTTTTCTCTGATTCAAGGGAAGCAGTTATATTCAAAAGAGACAGACACTTTAGAAATACTTGGATAATACTTCTGTTTTCTGTGGGATTATTTCTGTATAAAATCAGGCATTCAGGTTGCAGAAACAGCCAAATAATTCTACAAACTGGCACTGATTGATCATTGAAAATGTCTGCCTCATCTGTTGACTATAACAAAATGGTATGAAAAACAAAATGATCAGTACTGCATTTCTCATTAAGTACACTGCAATCCACACAAATGAATCAGGGAATATCAAAAGAGTTAGAATCAACTAAAGAACACTATATCAACAATAATGAAAAGCTAAAAGCCAGTCATTTTTTCATTAAAATACCTTCATTAGAAAATAAACCCTACTATTTCAACACTCATTTTAAATTAAATAATAAGCCTCTTTTGTGGGATTTGAAGTCAACTGAGTCACAGTTAAAAATCTGGCTTTACTGATGTCAAATCCACATTTCTCTTACCAATGCATTTTCTTCCTGAGCTATGTCTTATTCACTCATGGAAAATTTACTTTTTGCTAAACATGGTTGCATGGCAGTGTGTGGGGCCAAAATGTCAAACCACAACATCTTTGTGTTTCCCCAGAGAACCCTGTAATCTAATTAGAAGCAATCCTATAATTATTTTTTCAATAACTCAGACCTTTTCCAGCTGCTTTTCACAAAAGCTTGCAAAATGGCCTCCCTTTCAACAGATTCTTCACAGTTAACAGCATACCAGAAGATGTATGTTTGTTATCAGCCATCAGAATAAATGCAAGTGAGGAGCTGCTACTCTGGAGGAGAAAATTACCATGAATTTCTGCCAGTCCTGGAAGGCTGATGGTGGTGGATGAATGTAAGTTCCCCATATCCCTTATATAATGACTGAAACTGTAAAGGAGTCATTCCCACAGCATGGATTTTACAGCCTTATCAGCAGGTTTCTGGCCAAACTGTAGATTTATTCCCTGACCTCCTTACACAGTTTCTCCCCCTATTAGTCCTGTACTTTCTTATTCTCCTAATAAAGATCCACAGTTTACAAACATTACTGTAAAATAGGCTATTGTTTCCCAATCTGCTCTGTGTAAGTGTCAGTATGAGGCTGTGCTGGCCCAGTCTCCTACTGTTATACAGTGATTTACATTTAAAAGGAATAAGCTTCATTTTGAGTTCATTTGAGTGCAAAGTCCAGAGCAAATTTAAGAACTTCAAATCTGCCCAGATATGAAAATGTCAAATCCACTGAATTTTACATTAGTCAAGAACTCATCAAGAATTTTGCACCAAAGTTAACAGAAGTTCCCTAAATCAAGTTAATCCTTTCTCATAACTTAGTGTAGGTAATTTATAATTAATGTACTTCTGGATGTGTTTTCAGTCGATATTTTCTTGAACATTTACATAGCTTTCACTTTTTCCCTCAGTGTAAATGTTGGCTTAAGATTGTGGAAGAGTAATTGATATCTGAGTGATTCTGTGCCCCAAAGTTATTTTTATACATAGTTCATTTAATCTAGTTTAATATTACAACATAACCTAGTTCAGGTGCCCCTAGCTATTTTATTCATTTATAAACTTCTCAAGAAGGCAGCAGCAGAACATACTAAAGATGACAGCAACTGCTTGTATTTCTCCATATTGCTTAGATTACATCACTTGCTTAGATTGAAGGAAACAAAGGGTCCCACTATTTTCCCCTCAATGTCTCTTTCATCTTCTTTCTGGTGTTCTGTCTCTTTCAAAATGTGGAGGTTAGTTCTTAAAATAATCTTAAGAATTAGGCTGGAATTTAGGGGAAACAAGAATTTAAAGTAATTTACAAAGGAATTAATGCGGAGACATTTTCTCTGTCCAGCTCTTATCTTCATCCAGTATCACTTTCATAATTCTCTATTACCCTTCTTCCTTTCCTTGCTGTCATCTTCTATGTGTTGTAAAAATGACTTCTGAGGAACTTTTCGCATCATTAATTCATTATGGTTGTCTTTAATAGGCAGTACATCCAGTGCTCTTATAGCCATGACTTTTTCTGGTTTCTACATTTTATTTCTCCGTGTACTTTACGTATTTCACCATGTCATTTAAATACACTTTACTTGAATAATCCTCTTAAAATTAAATGCTCTGAGTGTACTTTGGTTTATTAACTTCTTCTGTCCAGATTAACTACTGAAGTAAATGAAAGCTTAAACAGACGGATATTTGCAGGTCTGTACTTAGTTGTGGATGGGATGTTCCCTTATCTTTTCGAAATAACTTTTTTGATAGTGTCTTAGAAGCTAACATATGCATTTCTTTTTAAAGTGTATCCTTCTACATTAGATAGTGAAACACTAAAACAATTCTGGGAGCTATTTTTCTGTTTTCAGGAGAACTCTTATTACTAACATTATTATTTTGTTTTCATTTATTTATTTTGCCTTTAACAAAGCATGCTGTGTTTTTCATTTTTGAAATGTACTGTTTTTCTCATGCAGTGCACAAAGATGAATCAATTCTAAACTAATATAACAGGACCAGTTGCTTCAAAAATGTAAATCCACTGAAAACTTTTAATCATCAAAATCTCTTAGGCAAAGGAAATGCAGCACTTCCTGTAAATGTCTTACCCCATATTTTCTTCTCTTATTAGATTTAGAGGTAGCTAATGGCTGTTTATAGTAGTAGTCAGTGTGATTCACACATACCAAGAAAATCCGCCAACTTCTCCTTCGAAGTGTCAGACTTTCTTGTGAAAGTCATATTTGATGCATTCTGAATTAAACAGTGATTGAATAAACATTGTACATCTGAAACAGCAAGAAAGAAGAGTGACATAAAAAGCTAGATACATTAGGAACTTGGGGAAGAGCAAGGATAGCAAAGTCAACCATCTAAATTCCAGATGCTTCTTAAGCTAATCTAACTCAGCCATGATAGAAGATACGACATGTGAGATCTGTACTCTTGACTGTAATTAAAAGCTCCTGTTCCTTCTTCAGTTAGTCTTTATTATTTTATTTTTAAGCCAGTGAATGTTTTGCCCAAAATATATCAGATCCTTGAAGGAAGAAGGAGTGCCTAGAGCAGATTTTTTACTGAAGTCTCAGCAACACAACTACTCAGTCAAGCAGGGTTTATTGTTCCTTGTATAGTCTTACTTAATATTACTGGTTTTGAAATAATGCTTTCTTGAAACAGAGTTGATTCAAAGAGGGAGTCAGCATATAACAATATTTTTGAAAGTTTGTGTCTTGATTGTAAGTATCTAATCCAGAAAGGCATGTCTGAATCTACGAGACAGTAGAAATCAAACCACAGTTTGATCCTCAGAGGAAGCCTTTACCAAAGAGTTTTTAAGTGATCATCTCTATATGATCCTTCAGCTGAGCTGTAAAACATACTAGAACTAATTTATTTTTTTTTAACCCCCTCTAGCAGGCAGCAGCATAGTTATATTTAAACCCTTCAGCATCATTCAAGCCTCTCTTAAATTAGGTTGCAAAACGCCTAATGTATGGACTTTTAGGTCTGGGCTGGGGGCCCAACTGTTCAGTCCTCTTAGGACTTAGATAATTCTGGGTATGCACACAAGCAGAACTTACGGATCTATAAAACATTCATGTCAAAACTGAAGAATATTTAATGTTAGTAGTTAAATGGCATCCAGAAAATTGAAGGAGATATTTCCAAGCCTGAAATATGAGATTTTTAAAATTTTTTTTTAATTTAACCAAAGTCAAAATGTAATCACCAAAGTCAGTCTTTGTGTGAAGTTTTCCGCAATTAATAATATTCATCCTCCAGTACTGCCACATTACTATGTGCTTTTAGCTGTCTTCCCTGATCACAACCCAATGCATATCATTTTCATTTCAAACCCTGTGTAGGCATCTGAATAATATGAATGCCTAAACACAGGGGAAAACATAACAAAACCAAGACAACAGACCAGTATCTCTAGATACAAATAGTAATAAACTCTTTGAACTCTGAACATTATCATTTTCTACTGAGCTTTGCATTCTGATATCCCTTTAAACTTTATCCTCACCAGTTAGAAAAATTCCACATTCTATGTATTGTATTATTAATTTCATTTTTTGGAAGTTGTAATTAAAAAGTCATCTGCAGAAAAATTTAGGAATTATATCTTATTCAGGATGAGTCACCTGCCAGAGAACATAAGTAGTGTAGTAAAAGAAATTAGATATATTTTACTTTTTTAAAGCTAAGCTTTTGTGCTGGGAGGGCTCTGATTTGCTCACAGAGTGAGTCCATGTATAAACAAAATCTTAACAGCCCTTAACTAATAATTAAGGAGGAATTGACATTTTACTTCAGTTCTGCATGACTAGCCATCTTGTCCTAGTGTCCACCTTCAATATCCAGTGAAGCCACTTCATAAGTAAAACACCTGAAGACATCCAGTTATCTAAGAGGTATGTCTCACTTAATGTTAGTTTAGCATCCTTGAAACACAGCTCCATTAGTGCACAGGCTGTTCATATTTGAAGCAAACACTTCACACTTGCCAGCACACTTTGACCGTGTGTTTTGACCTTGGTCTACACTTTAAGCCTGTCCTGGTTTGAGTGAGAACAGAACTAATTCTGTTCAGTGATTTTACTTTTCTGCTCAGTTCTTTTAACTAACTGCACTCTCTGAAGTTAGCAGCCTGTTCTCACAGACAGTGTCTGCTTCTAGCAGTGGTAACGCCTCATGTTTAGAGTTATTACCAAGGATTGGTATGCAGACCAAGGCCACTGCTGGATCTTGTGTACCACATTGGGGGGTGCAGAAAAGTGAAAGGCTGCACCTTCAGGGAGGAGCGGACAGGATAGGTGACCCTAAACTGACCAAGGAGGTATTCCATCCCATATACGTCATATTTGATATAGAGCTGAGGGATCTGAAGCTTTACCAGCTTTGCTTGGCTAGGTTTGCGTCTTCTTTTGTTTCCTTCCTCGGAGCACCCAAGGAGGACTCTGTCCGTTCTGCCTTCGATTCTAGTCTGTGTGTTCCTGAATCTGGTACCAGAATCCAGCTCCTGAACACAGCTCCCGTCTGCTGCTGGGCCCAGTCTGGGACTCCCCTGCTGCCTGCTCCACAGCATCAGTGGTGACGGTGATGTAATTACCATCCAGGGAGGTTGTGTTCAAAACTAGTTTTGTATATACTTGCATATATTCTGGTTTTATTATTATTAATTTCATCTTCATTAAACCTGTTCCAGTTTCCTTTTCTAAATGCTAAGTCTCTCTCCCTTATTCCCTTTCTCTTCCCCTTTGGGGAGGGAGGGGGTTTAACAGAGAGTGTCTGTTATAGGTCTAAGGGGCCGCCCTGACCCTAAACCGTGACAAAGCCACAATAATAAGTAGCATTCAGATGAAAGTGATTAAAACAAATATTGTAAATGATTTAAGAAAGATAAAAAAGAAATTTGTTCTCATCTCAATGGAACATATGTCATAGTAACTCTGCTTGTAGACCAAAACTATCTTTAAGCAGCATTTAAAAGGACTTAATTTGTTGTCACATTTTCTGATCTTTAATGATGTCTTACAAAAGATACTAATTTTTCTGTCATATCTGTGATATTAATTATTTACAGTCTTGTCTATAGAAGTTGATCTGTTGTTTCTATCTGTCAGAACAAAAAATCTAGAGGGTGTTTGAAATAATTAGTGTACCAGAATACAGTGCTGCGTTTATTACAAGAGGTGAAGATTACACAAGGATTGAGCAAAACAAACTATTGCAGATAAAGAAAGGGACTAAACTGTGTTGTGTGAGTGCTAAGCCAAATACTCTGTCTGAAAAAAATAATAAAAACCCCAATGTTGAATTAATCCTCCTTGCTTTTATTACTTTTACAGCTCTGGAAGTTGATCTGTTTTAGAAAGAGACAGAAAAATTATTTCTTCGAAGATTCGCAAAAAGGATAAGAGAAATCATTGTACACATTTTTTGGCCATTAGTTAGCATACCTTCAAGAGAAGTCACCTCTGTTATGCTTAGATTCTTGAGTTTATTTAGGCACTCTGCCCCTCTAAAATCAGTGGAACATCTCTGCCCTGAAAATAACTAGTATAGGTTATAACAGGGCCACCAAAGGACTTGTCAAACTTTGCCTTGTGCTAAATTGTTAATAGACCCAAAAGACACACATTTCTGACTACTACATCATGAGGATCACAGCACAGTCTACTGGCAAAGGAAGACAAGAGCCATGGGATTGTCCTTCTCTCTTCTCAGAGAGCTTACAGCTTTCTCATATTTCTTTTCCTGTAGCAAGACTATCCACTGGCTTCCCATCAACTGTATTGGCTGATTTGTCCTTAAACTAGCCTTCAGCATCCCTCCCCATGAGCTAAATGGTGTAGAGAGTGAGTAGGTCATCATCTTTGTGAGGGCTTAAACATGCTGATGAGGCTGCTTTTAAATGATAGTTTGCACATGACTGTTACACTTTTGCAGATGGTGATCTTAGCTTATATATTGCTGCTATATCTTTACCAGTGGCTATGTCATTACCTAAGAAGAGATCTCAGTTGAAGCAGTCAGAAAATGCTTCCTTGCACCAATTTAATCAATTTTTTTTAACTTTTTTTTTTCCCCTCTTATTTCCTTATTCTTCACTACTGTCAATATAATTTCTTAGGAATATTCTAAAATGCTTCTGTGTCTAAAAGAGTGTGGTGGGTTAACCCCAGCCTGCATCTAAGAACCACCAGGAAAGCAAAAGTGAGAAGAACTCATGGGTTTGGATAAAAAACACTTTAATAAGTGAAAGAGGAAAAAATCCCAAACAATCAAATGATGCAAAGGCACTCACCACCTCTCATTAGCAGACCAAAACCCGGTCAGTCTCCAAGCAGCAGCTACCCTGGAAAAAGTGTACCACCCCTTCCAGGTTTATTGCTGAGTATGACATTATAAACACTGAATATCCCTTTGGTCAACTGGGATCTGTTGTCCCAGGTGTGTATCCTCCTAAACTCTTGCCCACCTCTAGCTTACTCATGGGGGCAAAGTGTGAATGCGAGAAGATGTTGACATCGTGGAAGCACTGCTAATCTATACCTAAAATATTGGAGGATTGAGGCTTTGTTGCACTCAAGTGAACCTAATGGCTCCCCTTGAATTGGCCAATGAATTCTATTTCCAGAAAAGCTATGGAAATATCTTTAAGGAATTTTCTGGTTGATTTTTCTTATATGTAATTTGATATTACATATATGAAGCATTTAACACTAGAGTGGACAAAATACTGTAAACATACATTCATGCACTGCTTTACTGCTAGCACTAGCAGTCATTTGTCCTAATGATTCATCTCATCTTAATCTCCACTTTCTGAAGTTTTTTTCTTTGCTTTTCAGGCAGGAATAGCAGAAACTGGGGCAGTAGGATAGATGAAACACAACTAAAGTTTCAGTGCTAGGTATAATTTATGGTGCAATAAAGAAGTAATACATAGTTTGAAATTCTTGTACTTAGTAGAATCATTGCAATTATAAGAATTATTATAATGAAGATATACTAAATTTAAATGAGCTATCTAGAATTTTTATGACTTCTTTACATTAACAGCTTTCTTATGACAATTTGTATGTAAAGCACTGCATAAGAGTATAGCGTCAACTTAAATTTCAAGCAGGACTTTCTAACACTTTAAAGTTGCCTTGCTTGAAGGATTAAATAATTAGAACTTATTTACAGGAATAAAACCACTCAGGTGTAAATGACAGTTGTGAACATAATATATTATTTGATCAAAACCATTTCAAATACAACCTAAAAAAGGAACTTTGAAAAAACCTGTTTCAGACACATAGCTGTATGACAGTAGTAAAAACAAACTTGTTAAAAGACAGCTAACAGCTTTAAAATATAGGCCTTAAAAAAATATTATTGGATTTCATCTGAGTCTTCAGCATTTACAGTTATGAACTTCTGAATACTAACAAAGTAAAAAAACCTGTATCTGAATTATTTAACAGCCTGTATTATTTAAATAATATTTCTTCAATAGTGATGATTTTTTTTAATTATTTTTATTTTGTAAAACTTGTTTTAAACAAGTATTGTTTGATGCAATGTAAAAAAAAAAAAAATAAAATCTAGGGTGACAAAACTTACATTTGGATTTGTAACCTTAAGCAAGTTTTTTGTACTTATCTAATTATAACAAAACTGCATTTTAACCAAAATGACTAAAACAGCAATATTGCTAAACTGCAGAATAATGACAAAGACTGTTATTTTAACTTCTTTTTGTAATCCAAGCATAGAATACAAATATACCATGTCACATAGCAGTAATACATACTGACATTGTTAATGCATTGAAGAATTTCAATGACAAGTTATTTATATTTGGAAATTGGTCTTTCAGTGTAATCCTGCTGAATAAGCCTGAACTATTTTGTTTTCTGCAGGAATATAATCTCACATGCTGGCATGATGATGTTGTACCAGCCTGTCAATGCAAATATAAATAAAGATATTATTCAGCTAGAAGAAGATGTTATAAATGTAAACCATCCTCCCATATAATAAATTTTAGACCGGAGGTAACAAAACCAGAGGAAAGAGGAATGAAACAGTATTCAGAGTCTCATAATTAGGTCACTCAACCTTTTGGTAGCTAGCAGAAAACACTGTTTTAGCTGCTATAATTTATTTGATTTAAGAGCTACACACAGCCTGAAGCCTGTAGCATTGCCAGGCAGCAAAAGGCCATTGGAGAGACTTTTATCTTTGTTCTTTCAGTGTGCACAACTGCATAGCCCAACTCCAGAGAAGGCTGACCAAGACAACTGTTAAGTAGCACTAACCGCTTGACTTTTTCAGACAGGAAAAATGTCTGTCATGTAATATACTCACCTTCACAGAGACTGTTTATCTGAGGGCTGCTTCTCAGCCTGTCCTGTAGCCTATAACAGTGCCGGGCCTCTGAATGTCATCATGGCGTGACCCTCTGTTGCCCAGCACAGCCTTTCATGCCAGCACTTTAACTAGAGTGGATTATGGGGCAAGCACACAGAACTGAATTGCATCTTGGCTCAATACATCATCATACAGGCCACTTCAAATTTCTTCAGCCTTTTAAAGGAGCATGAGGAAGGGAAAATAAAAAGGAGATTCACATTGCAAAGAATGTAAAATACTTCAAATGTCAGTCATGACAGATCTCTAGAAGTTTTAATTTCAGAATTGCTACTGTGATATCTATTTAAAATGATGGGAAAGAACAAGAATTTGGAATGCCAAAAACATCGTGTGAGAATCAGAGAAAGGATCAAATTTAGGTCTTCTGACTATTGTCACTATCTTAGTAATACTCTGTAAGTAAATTCAAATCCATCATATCAGTGTGATGGAGAACACTTTAGTTTTGTTATTCATAGAGGGCAATGTATTTTTAGAAGAACTCGAATGAAAAGAAAACAATGATTTGGCATAGGATTGAGAGCAGTTATTTCATGCAATATATGAGCATGGAAGAAAGCACAAAAATGAGAGTGGAGAAAGAAAGTTTCCAGGCTAGCATCTTAGTAACAAACAGTTTGAAAGTAAGAAGTACATGACATTACTTGTAAGGTGGGTTTTTTTATGGACATTTTTAACCAATTACTTTTTTCTTCTGAATTGATGTGTTAACTACCATGATAGATGACTGCACAAAAAATTAAACTTTTAGTTGATTCCTATTTGGTCCTATCCAGAACCTTTGTGTGCACCATCAACAAAACCCCTGAACTCTGCTGGAAAGGCACATCACAGCTATCAACACCAGATATTAGAGACAGAATGCCAAAAATTGCACGTGTTAATTGTCTATATCCAGGCTCCTTCTACAAAAGAAAATTGAATCTTACACTGTAAAAAATACTTTGTTAATATACAAATGTCTGTTTAGCTGAAACAGAAACTAATATACAATGGCAACAGTATCTATCCTGAATGGATAAAAATTGCCAATCAGAAAAAAAGGAATAATTTTTCACAATAAAGGTTTTATCCTGATTTAGATATTGTTATGAACAAAGAATCCAGAAAAGGTAAATATTTCCTTTGGGGAAAAAAGAAAAATAGTAAAAAATTTTAAAATCAAAACTGCATTATGTACAATGTCCCCTTCTACTCTGTGTTTTTTATTACTGTGAATATTGTATGTGACTTCTTTATTACTCACTGATATTCTTTGAAATTTTTCTTGGATAAAAACATGCATCTAGCTATTGCTGATTGACAGACAAATGTTTACATAAAAATCAGATCACAGACATCTACTATTATTTCTAGTTTCTCAAAATATACCTCCTCTGTAAAATATTTCAACACAAGTCTCACTATAAAATGACATAAAAATCCTTTATTGTCCCTAAGGCAGAAAACTACCTATCACAGAGATCGGAAATTAACTGGAAATTACATGCAAGCCACAAAACCATTACTAACAAGAGCATCTTGAATAGCTTCAGTGTTCAAAATTGGCAGTACATCTCAAATCAACACATGAAACTCTCATTGTCTGTTGTTTCTTTAGCAGTAGGACTTCTGAACTCACCTAACATTTTGTTTCTGTGGTATGCCTTTTGGGAACAAAAAAAGCTCAAAGGTCTGTTGAACTAAACATTTTCTTTGGAGAAAACCTCTCATTGCCCTAAATGTCTAGAAACATTGCATGTGAGAAAACTATGTCTATCTGTGTAAATTTTTAATTTGCTCACAGGCTACATTTTTTTCACTATATTCAGTGTTTTCATTATTTTTTATTTAGAGAGAACAAAGAAAATGCACAAAACTTCAATACACAGAAATAATAATAATTCCTCTGATTCCATTCTAAAGTAGTATAAGCTTATAAAACAATAAAAAGCCTGAATTCAGTACATATCTGTAAGGAATTCAGAGGTGACTAATTTTTCTCATTTTGCTGTCTTTGCATGAGCAATTTCTTATGTATGTCATGTATGTGGCTTCAAAAAAGTCATTTTGCTTGTCTCCTTGGAGTTCATGAATATTATTTTTTCTCATTGTTCAATAAACAGGATAATCCAAAGCAATTGGAATCCATTAATATTAATAAACTCTCAACTTGTAGATATTATGAACTAACATTTTGTGAATAAATCACAGATAAGATAACATTTTGTGAATAAATCACAGATAAAATAACATTTTGTGAATAAATCATAAGTGCATGTATGCACATATTTGCACACACCTGGTATTTATCATATATATAAATATATATATAAATATACTTAAGTGTATAAGCAAAAATATAATGGTTAAAAAAAAAATGGTGTTTTCAAAATAGAAGGAAATACTGTCAAAAAATTATGATGGCAGAAATTAACAATCCCAGCATCTGCTCCTTCTCTTGATGTTTCCAGATGAAGTGTGACTAGTATATTCTAGCAAAAGTAAAATCCCTCAGCAGTAAAATAATTAATTCCTGATGTAAGATTCTTCCAATCTCTGCCACTAGGCCAAATACTACAATTCAATAGCACTTTTTAAAATGTCTCACAGGTTTTTAACTAGTAGAAGCGCTTTAGAGAAACGAGTTCAAAGGCTGAGACCATAGTTCTTCATGACGTCAGTTGTGGAGCTTTGACAAAGAATTCTGACTATCTAATTCCTAGACTCCTCTTTCTTAATTTATAACAGGCTTTTATAGACAACAGTTTGATACATAGATATTCTTACTTCGTCTTTGAATAATTGGATTGAGTATACACTATGTTTAGAAGCCTTGGCCAAACACCAAACAGGTGGGCTTCCTGACTTCTCTGAATGCATCCATATCTGAATGCCTGTAAGGTGGTTAACATTTCAGATGCTGCTGTTTATACAGCAGGAAAACAGGCAAAGCTGCATCTTCCATCTGCCAGTCCTTTGAATTACATCATGTGACCACACCTGACATCTGTACCAGGACAGATGGGATGTACCGTACTTTGGCTGGCCTGTACACACTGCAGACAGGCTGAATCCATGCTGACAAGCACATGAGGTCCAATTTTTCTCCCCCAGAATTCCCTGGAATTTTCTTTAAACCTGCCTCTGATATTGATGCAAGGGCAATAAACAAACCTGTGAATGAAGGCATGGACCTGCGCTCAAAATGGAGCACAGATATTTATGTTATGTCACCCAACACTGCACTGCAGAGAACTACCAGAGGTATTCTGTTCTGCAAGATAACCTTGTTCAATAGGAGTCCTGGATGCAGGATTTATACCTCAATATGTAAACTGCATGTTCAAGTACTTCCTGTGTTAGCTTTTTTTCACTGGCAATTGCAACAACTACAATTCATTCAGCACCTGCAAATGCAACCAGCAACTGTAATTTGTCAATGTAAATTGATCTGACCTATGAAATCCAAATTGTTCATTAGCACTCAGTAAATACAGGCCATTAAGATAAGTCTTCTTCTGGCACTTCAGACTGCATGACTCTAATTCAAGAAGTTCATGCTCTGGCAAAAAATCTATAAATACCATAGAAAAAAAGATGCATACAAATGATGAAATAATTAAACAGTATCTCTTGAATTCTAGAAATTATTATATATATTAATAGATTCCATTCTTTACAATTCATCATTTCCCTTGTTAAAAATAAATATTATTTAGTTGAACTGAATTAAGCACAGTAATTTACATTTTCCATTCTGGTTATAGTTTCTATGAAAAGGCTAAATTCTACAATGATCTCTTATTCTGCCTTCAGAAAGGTAGGATTTTGCAATGACCTGAAGAATCCATTGCTCTTTCCTTCACAAATACATAATAATGTGCTGAAAGTCCTCTAGCTAAAATATACTAAGACAGGGCTTCTGTCTGAATTTCATATAAAGCCACTAGAAATACTGAGTCAAATTAAAAAATTATACTTCCATTAACATATTTTTTGTTTTTCTTAAAGGTCAGTACAATTACTGTGCACAGTGGTATCTGGAGAGCAATTTTGCTACCAACTGTTTACCGCCTTTTCCTCTTTCTGGTGTTCTTCAGCAAGCTTTCTGTCCCCCCCATCATATGTTCTTGCACCAAAGCCAGACAGGAGGTGTACTTGGCAGTTACACAATCCATATGTCAAGGCATGGAATATTTTTTTTTAAGCAATGGGCTATGTCTAGGTACCTGCAGATCCAGTTTTCATTACTTACTAAATATTTTACCTGACTAAAGGAAAGCTAAGCAGCTAACTATGTGTTTAGGGTGGGGTCTACTTCCTGATTGTTGTCTCTGCTGTTAGATAATTTTTTTTTTGATTATTTTTTTTTAGGGCAGTTTTTTTCCCTGTGCATTTTTTAAATAAAGTCTTTCACTAGCTCCTAATGAGATCTATATTAAGTCATCCAATGGGTTGTATCCCCATGGCCACATGTGATTCAAAGCACACAATAGCCTAAGATACATTCATAGAGCATTAATCAGAAATGAGAAATAAACAAAAGCTATTTTGTCTACATAAAGACAGTGAATTTTTATTGGCTGTTGTTCAGCAAATGGCAGGATTATATTACTTGACAGAGATTGCATATCCATCTGGCCACATTCATGCCTGCTGCCTGATGAGTGCTTTGATGGGAGTTTTGATTTTCTCAGAGTAACAAAAAGTGTACAGTTTTCTCCCTCCATTTAAAGTCAGAGTGATCTCTCTAAAGCATATCAATATTCAGTAATGTTTGGGAATTTGTTTGTTACTGGCTCCTTTAGGCAGAACATAGACAAAACCCTACATTTTGGCTTGTCTGTTATTATCTTCCAGACTTCAAATAACCCAAGGCTTCAGCTAACCTTATTTCATAAAAAGAATATATTAGTAGCTATTCTTTACTCATCTCAAAAACTAAGATAAAAAAAATATTTTGTTAATGATTATTTATTTGAAAACTCAGATTTGTATATTCAATTGATAGGGAAAAATTGTAATTGATGTGGATAAAATGAAATGCACATTTCTGGTATTTCAGTGTCTAAGGCTTGATGCAGAAAAAAAATAAATCCTTGTAAGAACAGCATTTGTTGTCATCATTATTCTTTCTCCTTCTTAGTCTCCCTGGTTGCTTCTTTCCAAGTAGTCATCCCTTTACATACTATCTTGAGATATATATTCAAATATATTCTACTCTGACACAAGCATTGAGTCAACACTAGATGCTTAAAATGCATCACAATAATTTGGCTCAGTCATCCACTTGATCATCACTAGGATTCTCTGACTCAGGATGAATAGCATTATGTAGACCACAGAAAGTAATCACTGAATGCTGTTTTATTTTATTTGAACATATTCTGAAACAAGGAATGTTAGGAAGACTACATATATAAAACAGAATTCTTTATTCCATCCCCAGGAGTTTAAACATAAGATATTAAAATAGTCAGGAAAATATACCAATTATGTCTAAGTCAGTTATTTCTGGACCTTTAGGCTTACTCATGGACACATATAAGGAATAGCACAAAATAATTGGTTCAGATAATAGCTCCCCATATTATGCTTGGCTTCAGCTGAGCTTTGTTTCCATGACACACTAGACTTCTCTTTTGAATTGGATGAGAAGAGTTCAGCTAGCATCTTCTTAGGAATGCAGGGACATATTTACTTCCAGCTTGTTCCAATTTGTCTTCCAGAGAGTGTTTTTTCAATCTTTTTTCCTTTTCAAAAAATCTGTTTTCTTTAAAGGAAAAAAAAATTAACAAAAATTTAAAAAAAACCCAACAAACCCAACAACAAAAAAAACCCCAAACAAACAAACAAACAAAAAAAAACCAGATAAAAAGTGAAAAGAGGCAAGAAAGACCTTTCTTCTGTCATTCCATTGCAGTAACTGATCCAGTCAGTGTTTCTTCTGGACACAATTCAGAATGAGAAATGACAGATAATATGTGCATGAGAAGTGTGGCATTTCTAGTATTAGTGCCACTGATTTGTACATCAGAATTACATAAACTTTTTTTTGTTTCCTTGGGATATATGAACAAAAGGCCTTCCACTTCAGTGAACTGATCTCTTCTTCCCTGTTTGAAGGAGAAAGTTCTTCTATTTTTGATAGATCATTTCTTTTTATTAAACAGACAGTTTGACAGAATGTCTTGAGAACAATGTTAATAACTTGCAATCCTTTTTATGTCACTATGGAGGCTGCAGTCAAACAACTTATTACCAGTCAAATGCTCAGATCAATTTCCAATACATAGGGACAAGTAATGGGATTCATATAATGAAGATTTAAGTATAATCTAAATCTTGTAGCAAACACTGTTAGCTATCTCCAAAGCACAAAAATGACAAGCACATCACAATGATTTTGAAAAGAGTTCTACAACTTGCAGTTTACAAGTGTCATCCTCTTGCAGGAACTTAAGCAAACACTTTACTGTGGACAAGGGAAGGCAGTGATTTCAGTAACGATTTTCGAGTGTCTACACACTATTGTAGGAGACCACAGAACCTCAGACATTCTTCTAGCCTATCCTGTCTCTTGAAGCTAGAAAAGAAGGGAACTTATTCATCACTAATGCCATGTCTCTTCTTGAAGGCATCCTGAGGTAGAGATTCAAACTACTGTCCTGTTTATCTGTCCTTACTGTTGCAAAAGTTTTGCTTGTGTAAAATTAAATGTCTCCAGCTACTCTTAAGCTTTTTACCATATTTTCTGTTCCTAGTGAACAGAGAACACTTTCCTGTTTGTTGCTCATATATTGACTCCATTGGTATACCTTTCCACAGTTTTTTTGCCTTCCTACAGATCAAATACACCTCTTCCCTTTTCTCTTCCATGGGATTATTTTCAGAAAAACACGTCTTTCTGAAAGTCTTATAATATCAATTGTAAGACTACATTTGTAGGTTGTTTTTGCTTGTTTTATTTGGAAATAGTCCAACTACCATCTCCAGTTGGAATATCTTAGCTTGGTTTAGCTAAATTTCTTCTTGTTCTCTTTTTATCTTTTAAAGTGTATGCCTATAGTTACGTTGCTATTAATAACAAGTCATGTAACTGTTCTATTATAAACATTACTCAGATGTCAGCTGTGATATGCTGCATTTTAGTTTAATTCTGTACTTAGATCTCGGATCCTTTTTAAAGTAGATCTTGCTATCAAGAAAAAATTCCAACTATTTGAACTGAGAAATAAAAAGAGCATAGAAAACATTGTTTGTTTAGAAACTGAAATATGTACATTTTCATGTTCTGTGATGCTTACTTAACATAATAGGAACAAGATAAGCTCATCATTGATGTATTAGTAGATATGTTGTTACTTAGCTAGGTCATAGTTTAGGCAAACTTTGGCTTAGTAATTTTAAGAGATAAAGTAAGTAAACACAAGAACTTTATTTAGAACATTCTCTTAAATAAATAAAGATGGATAGGTGGCAACATGCACTGTCACTTCTAATAATGATCAACAGTATTCCCATTCCAAGCAATAAAAATTTGAAGAACAGTTCTGAGGCGAATGTGGTGTGCACAGTTTTAGAGTTTTAATAAATCCAGAATATTCACAAATTTTAAAAAAGATAAATGTAAAAGTAGCTCAAGATAAAATGGAAATAAGAGCTCTGCATAACATTTCACTTATACATGCTTAGCATTCTCTCCTAGCTTTGCGCTTAGTTCAGTTTCTTGTCATGGTAGAAGAGAGTCCTAAAGAAAATTTGAAAGTCAAGAAACATCAAAGACCATCTGAGATGTGTTTCAAAGCTATTCCCTTAAAATGTAAATGTGCAAAGAATACACATGTATATTTAGTGTATAAGTGAATTAAAGTATACTTAAAATTAATACAAATAAATGGAACAATCTTTCTCATTTTTGAGAATACAATCCCACAAAACTGAAAGCCTTCTTAAAACAAATTATACAATGTGTTTCTGAATTAGGTTGATTTTAAACAGTTATTTCTTCAAAGTGAAAGCTCTTTTGGGACTGTAATAGTGTCTTCTAGATAATGATGAGTCTCACTAATTAAAATTCACTATCTGGCTAATCGCCAAAGATAAAAAAATAAGCTATATGTGCTATATAGTGAAATGAAAAAAGTCAGGCAATAATTTGTTGAATTGTTGCCTCGGTGATAATGAACGTAGGACGCAAAATCACAGCTAGGCTGGAGAAAATAAATTAGATATCTGTACAGAAGAGTGTTTTCAGAATTCATTCTCATAGAACACTTTAAGCATACTGTGGTGGATCTAAACTGAAAATATTTTGAAAATCAAGTCAAATATCTCTTCATAACTAAGACAATGAAACCAAAAAGCTTCAGTTAAAATAAAATATTAAATTAAATTAAATTAAATTAAACAAAAAAAAAATACATTTGACTAGTCACATACTACATAAATAACAGCTTTCCTGTCCTGTTTTTCACTTTACCATTCTCTGGCCCTCCAGCCATATGGCACAATGTGGCTCACGTCCACACACCCAAATTCTTTTATACCATGTCCATGGCCTTTTATGACTGAGCAGTTTGTTTGTAAAGCCCAAAGTGACACCAGGAAGGCCACTAATTAAGTCAAGACAGATGACCATGGACTGGTGCCTGAGCCCAGGCCTTTCATTCAGTACTACACACATAGCCTTCCAGATCAAAGCCAATCTATGTCAATATTATAAATACTGATCAGGACCCTCAGCCTACTCAAGCACAACCAAGTTTGTTAGAAAAGTCATCAGGCACAAGAAAGTCCATAATTTAAATATGAAGCAACTCATAGATTTCATAAAGGTCTATAAAGGTCATAAAATACAAATACCAGCTTCCTTCTCATTATAAGCTCTCAGTCCAAGTTCTAGCAGTATTAAATAAAAGAGTCCTCTATTTGTTTTTGTGAAGGTTAAATAGTCCAATTTATGAGTCCATTCTGCTGACTTCAGATTTAACTGAAGACAACACTGAAGTTTGACTATTTAACATCTGTGAAGAAAAATGTAAAGTTCTTGGAAACCACAAGGTCAAGTCATAGGAAGCTAATTCTCTCATAGTAATTTTAATGGTAAGAATGAGACAACAGGCAGCCCACGCTCTTCTGACATCATAAACACTTTTGACAGGGGTTAATTTCATATCTGTCATGATATCTAGTAACTGAGCATCAGGGTAATTGGAAGGAATGGATTGTGTCTATAGTATTTCTCAGAAATGCAGATTTATGTAGTAAGTTTTCTTGGTATGTACGAAGTTTAACTGAGCCAGGACTGTAAAAGAAGCTGAATAGTATAGCTGTTGCACCACATGATAAAGACCCCATTACAAAAATTACCCTAAAGAAGCAATTGCAAAATTATTCTTTTCATATTACTTTGTAAATCAGGACTGGAATGATATAATTTCTTAGTTATTTTGATAACTTTGTAAAGTGTCCTGTAATAGATCAGTGTGATAGTGTAACACATGATGTGTGTGTGAAATTAGTTCATTGATTAAGCCCTCTGTTTCTGGGGCAAATAAGGCCACAGGGCAACTTAAATAAGATTTTTTTTTTTTTCATACTGAGCATATATATTTGAATAATTTACTAAATTACAAATTCTTTCTCATATGCAAACATGCTATCAATAAACATAAAAAAGTAATTTCTTCTCTAGTCATCACAAAAGCACTGAACCTTTCTGATTTTACCAGCCTTGCAACATTGTGCATAACTGAGACGTTCCATCATATGGAAAGTGGATTTAGAAAATGAACTTTTCATAAAATTGTAACAGATAGAGGGTTAGACACAGAGCATTGAACTTTGGCAATTATGGGCATTATTTTCCTCCATGAAGTATTTACACATCATTGTTCTGTAATTAGGTCTAATTTTGTTATATCTAAAATAGAGATGGAAGTACAAAAAGCAAATATTTAGATTTGTAATTTGTTGTGAATTTTCAGCTGTAGGTTAATCAGCTAGAATATCAGTATAAAACATAGTGAGTGATCATAAAAAAGTAAATGAAATCCTAGAATGTGTGAAGCAAAGTATTACTGTCAGAGATAAGGAAGTATTAGTGCAATTAGACAAGGCATTGGTAAGACTTCCTCTTCAATGTTGCATACACTGTTCTGATAGCCCATGTTTCAGAAAGATTAATTAAACTGCAATAGTTGCAGAGAAGGACTGCTAAGATGATCAGGAAAAAAAGAGCTTATCTTGTAGGAGACTAAAATAGCTTAATGGAGTCTGATAGGGTAGATCATTGCTCTCTATAAATACTTCAGAGGTAGATAAATGCTAAAGAAGGAGAAAGCTATTTAAACTAAAAGACAAGGTTGACACAAGAGCAAATGTGTATAAATGGGAAAACTTAGGCTGGAAATTAGAAGAATGAGTGAGGCTCTGGAAGGTCTTAAAGAACAAATCTAACTAGTTTAAAAGTGAGCAGAACAAGTTCAGGAACATAAGACATATTTGTGTAAGGATAGGAAAGAACTTGGTATGACAGCTAAGAAAATCCTTTCCACTCTCTATTCAAAGCTCCCCAGCATGACCACCTGCATATTCCACATTAAGAACTCAGTAAAGCAATCAGAATATTGTTTTTAGATTGGTAAAGGATAAAAGACTGTCATTATTTACTAGACTGGTGATTCAAAGTGCAATGTATTTCAATCTCCAAATTAATGATACACAGAAAACCTACTAAGTCTGGAACCAGCGCTTTATCTGAACCTTTTATCTCCAGAAAAAACAGAAGAGAAGGAAGGGGTCTTCAAGGGCTATTCTCTTGTAGTGTTAGTGTAGGCACAGAATTGGGTAACTGGGAATGTTAGGGCAGAGGAATGGGGGCCAGAAGCCTGAAAATTTCTTTCCTCCACTCAGGGAAAATTTTACAAAACAAACCAGCAAAAAACTTAACACCTAGTATGGTCTGCAAAGTCAGCAAAAGAGGAAAGTCCTACTCCTTTAGACTTTCTGTGTCCTATTCTGACTTGTTATTGGTTTCAGACCTTGCCTTTATAGCTTTCACAATCTTTTTATCTTAATTTTTTTCTATATCGACACCTTTCCCACTTATTTCTTTCTTATTAATTTATTTACTTTTATTTTTATTTCTATTTCCTTAATTCCTTTCTTTTTTAACTCCCAAGTAAATTTTGGAAATAAGATCTGCCTTTTTCCCACCTGCCTGACAGCTTTTCCACCTGCAACAATGTTGTTTCATTAGACTGTTAATTCCACAGGGTAAGTACAGTCTATTGCTGTGAATGTTGTATTGACTAAGGTTTCCAAGTTTCCCCTGAAAATCAGCCTTGACCGTAGTGCAGCCATTTACATAAATTAACAAAATATTGTGGAGAAGCTCAATTAATTGAAGTCAGCTCATTTATTTCTCACTGCTGGATTTCTACTTGCCCTGGTCATTAGGGTTTTTTGTATTGTCTGCTGAGATTTGAGAAAATACTGCACCTCAAGGCCACTGACATGTACAAGCATGACTTTGAGAATCTGAAAATAATATAGAGTATAAACTTACTTTATGCTTTAAAAAGTACTTCACTGCAGTCATGAGAAAAATGTGATTCTGTGATTTTGTGATGAGAAAAAAATTGCAATGTGTAGGTCCATCTGACAGTCCAAATATAATAATTTATTTTTTCAATTATACATTTTGATACAACACTTTTGAGAAAATCTGTACCTGTTGTTTCTTTTTAGATGTTCAACCTGATTTGCTTTATGGTCCAATTTATTGTTGTGACAAATAGTCATTGTGGGTTGACCTCGGCTGGCCATCAGCTGCCCACCAAGCCACTCTATCACTCCCCCTCCATCAATAGGACGGGGGGGGGGGGAAATACAACCAAAAGCTCATTGATCAAGATAAGAACACAGAGACCATTTACCAATTACCATCATGGGCAAAACAGACTTGACGTTGGGAAAATTAATTTAATTTATTAGCAGTTAATCACAGTATGATAACAAGAAATGAGAACAAATCTAAAACTACATTTCCTGTTGTGGGAGGCCTCGGCTTGTCCAAGGGATTAGAATGAGAATTAGATAACCTTGAATGAATATCTGTGTACCCTTGAGGAGGCCAGAAAGTCCTGAGAAAAGAACCACCAGTTCACAAACAGAGAAAGCTTATCAATGTTATAACAGAAAGAAGCGGCACCCAATTGTAGACAGGTGGTCTTGAATTGGGCCAGTCAGGTGTGGGCACTTGTTATTAGAATGCTTATAAAAGGGCTTGCAGCCACTGCAGCAGCATTAGAAGCAGCAGTGTTAGCAACATGAGTGTTTGAGCCTTTGGAGTAGCAGTGCGTGAGTGAGTTTGTGTGAGCGTGTAGCCCGTCTCAGCAATGACACGTTGAGCCATACTTCTGCAGGTAGTGACCTCACGGGATCCTTTTTTTATTCCTCATCAAATAAGCTGTCTTGCTTCTGTTAGCGAGTGTATAACTGTCGAGATGTTGGGAGGTGGAGGGTGGGGCAAGGAGGGAGAAGTATCTGAAGGGGGCCTAGAAGAAAGCTGGGGAGGGATTTTTTAGGCTGTGGGGCACTGATAGGACTAGAGGGAGTGGATTAAACCTAGAGACAGGTTGGTTCAGGTTAGACATTAGGAGGAATTTCTTCCCCATGAGGGTACTGAGACACTGGAACAGGTTGCCCAGGGAGGTGGTGGAAGCCCCATCCTTGGAAGTGTTCAAGACCAGGCTGGATGGGGCTCTGAGCAACCTGCTCGAGTGGGAGGTGTCCCTGCCCATGGTAGGGGGATTGGAACTGGATGGTCTTTAAGATCCCTTCCAACCCTGACAATTCTATGGTTCTAAGTGTGGAGTGGGGAGATCCATTTGGTAGTTGTTCACAGAGATTGTACCGCAGCTGAATGGTTGCTGTCTTCCTGCCAATCTCAAGAAGCCATCGAAAATGCCAGGGCCCTGGCTAGGTCCTCAGGAATCACGAGGCTGTGCACCTTGACTTTTCTGTGCCATGTTAAAATACTTCAGCTTGGAAAAGCTTCAGGCCAACAGTTTTATTTAGCACTTCAGTTTGTGTGAAGGAAATGCAGGAATGTGATATAAGAGGTGTCTGGAGAAAGCTGGGGATGCACAGCTTTAAAAAGTTGATCTTTCTGCATATTAATGCAAGTAGGTTTGTACATCTGTGCTAGTACTGGAAAAGCAAGCTTAAAATGTTATTTACCCTTTTATTAAATGCCACACAGTTGCATGATGGCTTGGATTGCTTGCTGGATTCTCAGGAGACCTTTCAATATAAAAAAAGGGGGTTATAAGGAGGACAGAGAAGAGACTTTTTTAGCAGGGCCTGTAGCGACAGCAGCAGCAAGGGTTTTAAACTGAAAGAGGATGGATTTAGATTGGACATTATAAAGATATGTTTTACAGTGAGAGTGGTGAGACACTGGAGGAGGTTGCCCAGAGAAGCTGTGGACGTCCCCTTCCTGGAAGTGTTCAAGGTCAAGTTGGACGGGCCTTGGAGCAACCCAGCGTAGTGAAAGATGTCCCAGCCCACAGCAGAGGTGTTGGACTAGATGGTCTTTAAAGATCTTTTCCAACCCAACCCATCCTGTGATTCTGTGATCTCGGCTGGAATAAGGAACTTCATTGTGTTCCCTCCTATGGCTCACTGGCTGGCTGACCTGCAGGACAACTGCTCGGTTGACTTGCGTGGCCTGTCGCCACGTCAGAAATAATGCCACAAAGTCACATTGCAGGGATTCAGGCTTCCCTGAGCATAGACACCAAGAGCCTCTATAGTATCTCTGTAATTATCTGTAGATAGAGCTGTCGACAGCTTGCTGAGTGTGTATCAGGGCGTGTCCCTGATGTTCTCCTATGGAACACGGCAGCAGTCTCCTGTCAGGTCTTTTGAATTAAGAGAAGGGAACTGGGAGCTTTATCCAAATTGTTTGATTAGTTAAAATAACATGGACTCTTGTGAGCTGAGGTTATTTTACGTTCAAAGCGTAAATAGTTTCGAATGGATCAAATATTTCTCATAATTATGCATTAGTTTTTTAATTTCCTTAGTTAAAAGTTATGTTTATTGCAAGTAATTGCTGTCTTTTTTAACAATGGTAGTAGATTTTATGCCATTCTAGGCAAATGAATAGAGAAACTGATTTTTAAATGTTTTATTCTCTTTCTTAGGGAATTTTTACGTTTGGGAAATCCTTTGAATTGCGGAGCTTGGGACAAAAAGCTGTTGAAACAATACCGGGTGCACAAACCCAGCTCGCTGAGTTTTGAACCGGAAATGAGAAGTAGGTGCTGAAATGCTAGAAGTTGACATAAAGAATGCCTCACTGATGTCCCCCAATTACAGACCTAAGGAAAATTTCTAGATAAGCTTCCATAGCAACCTAGCTTTGCCCTGGCTTTGTATGAATGAGAAATCATCAGTTTGGAAGTTTGAACAGTGGGTTCAGTAAGGTGTCAGAGAAAAGAAGTGAAATTCCTGCACTTGAGCATAATTCCCTTTATTTCATCTAGACTCAAGAACCTGGCTCATCGTTAGCATCACTAGTAATGAGAAATAAATACAAAGAATTAAAGAAAAAAAGCACAATTTACCTAACCTGGCAGAATCTCTGTCTAATAGTCATTTCTCTTATAAAGAGGTAGGATTTGGAGTTGGAACATCCACTTTTAATTATTTCAAGTCCAGCAGTCCCTTTTTAACCATCCCGTTAATTTTTCGTTATTAATATTTATAGTGTTTTTACTTGTTACTCTCTTTCAATATGTTTACTTTCCTAATATATTAAAATTAAGCGTGGGAAAGTATTCACAATGTATTTTTATAAGATATTCACTATATATTCCAGGATTATAGATACACAGCCATTCACAATTTAGATATTTTCATTACATCACACAGATGGTATCCTGTCGAGTTCATTGATCTGACAGAATGCTTCATATTCTATCAGCAGTTACACATCAGCTCTGAATTTCACCCTGGAAAGTTACGTTTTCCATCCATTTAATGAATCAATCTAATAAATTGCACTGAATGTCTGTAACCGATGGATTCCTCCAGCCAATCCAAATCTCTCTTCCACATTCCCTCTTTTCTATTATTATTAAGGAGTTGTAGAGTTTGGCAGTAGGAGAGTCTCATTACATGGCAATTCAAAGAAATTATTGATAAGTTTCCAAAGTACGTGATATTTATTTCTATGTGTCAGCTCAGTCATCTGGCCAGCTGTGACACGGTGTTAAAAATACCTTGCTTGACATGTTTGATTTATGGAAAAGGACCTAGGGAGTATGCTGGATGGTACTGAGTTACAAACATCAAATAATAAATTAAAAAACCTAAGTAAAATAGCTGAATTCGTGTTATGTCATCAGGTTCAGTAACATTTGAGAAGAGGAGGAGAGATTCAACTCATCTCTTGGCCGGCGCTTTATTTATTTGTTTATTTTTAACAAGGTGTCCTCACAGGGGAAACTGAACAATAAAAATTGTGAAAACGTGAGTCTGAAAAGGTTTTAACCTGTGAAAGAGGAGGCAAAGCTAGCTTCTGAATACCAGAAGTTTTCTTAAACTTCCTAAGCTAAGCTTCCTGAGCCTTGCTGCTTATTGAGAGCTCTGAGACTTTTAGCTCAGTGTTACTGCAGCTGAAAACCACGGAGCATGAGGTTTTCCTGCCCATTAAGTCAGGCAGCAGGAATACACCTGAAACAGAGCCTCTGCAAAACACTTTCCCCATGTTAGGTAATGGGACAGGCTCAATTTTCTGGCTTTGCCACAGACTTTCTGCAATATCTTGTACAAGATGCTCATCTCTCTGCCTCAGCTCAATGTTTGTATAACGAGAGCAACGCTTCCCAACTCGTAATCTTCGAGGCTGAACTAGTCAACGGTGATTGTCAGTTCAGCTATTGCACTGGAAGCAATATTTGGAAAGTAGAAATAAACAGCCTGAAAACGCCTCCCTTTTGCAATGCTGTGTTTCTTGGCTTCTATAGATAGCATGGTTACCTCAATGGAAGGGCTGGGTTCTGACAGCGTCTTCGGTTTGCACGAAGACAGCCACTATCGGATAAGCAAGAGCCTGCTCAAGCCAGCAGAAGGGAGCACAGTACCCCTGACGAGAGTCAAGTGTTTGGTCTCCATGACAACCCCCCATGATATCAGGCTTCACGGATCGTCAGTTACACCAGCGTTCATCGAGTTTGACACCTCTCTTGAAGGGTTCGGGTAAGGTCCTACAGTGCTCTTCGGTGATGTGGGACGCGCTGCAGTGCGTTCCTACTTTCTTCTTTCAAACACACGCTTGCACGTTTTTCAACGGGCCGTTGGCAAACCAGAAACAAACACATTCTTTAGAGAAAAGAAAGGAAGACTTCAAGCTGCATACATTTCCACTCTGTCATTCATTAATGCCTTGAAATCAAACGGTTGCTTGCCATACGTGAAAGTAGAAGTAGATGTGTGTCTAAATGTACCCTCTCAGTTCTGGATTTCACATGCTCGTTAAAATGCAGGGACGTCAACGTACCCTTGCAGAAACTCAATAGTTGCTAGGACTTCTGTGCAACCTTTGGATGGCCCAGATGCCCTGAAACCCACTTGATTTTCCTGAACTTAGCTAACCTGGTGAAATATGACATTACTGTAAGAGCATACATATTAAATTAAGAACGTCATGGTATGCAATTACCAGATCCTTTGAATAGTGAGTTAATCCAGTCTCTTCAAGAGTCCAGAACATCTCGAAGGCTGCAGCAAGTTATGGTTGCCCACAAGGGATCGTTTTATGCTAAGGAATCACGTTGGCATCGGTCTCTGTGCCTTTGCACCAAAGACACATGCTGCCAAAGCTCTTTGCGCTGGAGAGAATTTAGCCTTGCAAAGAAAAATACTGAGAATTCATTTCTACTTTTCATGAATACATATGGTCAAGGAAAGTGATGCTGTGCTTATGCTATATTATCCTAGGCTATATTTTGCTTGTTTTGAGCTCTGGTTATGTTGACTTTTACAATGAGTTACTGGTCTTCTGTTTACCAGATGCCTGTTCATGCCAAGTTTGGCTCCCCATAACGCACCTACAAATAATGCTGTCACAACAGGACTCATTGACGGGGCAGTCGTCAGTGGAATTGGAACTGGTGAGTACTTGAGTGTGATTTTTAGCGGTGCTTTGTACCTGGTGTTTTGTTCTCTTCTATTTCTTTGTTAGCCATGAAGTGATAGGGTGGTGTTGGATGTTGTACACTCGTAATCAACAACTTCTTGTGACTTTTCCTGTGTGTTTCTCTTGCTTTTTGCCCCCGAGTCAATGAAAAGCAATACGAAACACAAATGTGTGATTGCTTTAAAATGCAAGGCTTTCAGCAGAAGGTTAAATTGTAATTGCATGTGAAAAATGAACCTGGATCCATTAAGAGCAAGTTGAGGCAGTAGTCTGAGAAGCAGAGGAAACGTGAAATGAATTGTAATGTTGTACTTGTGGCTTTGTTCTGCTGAATTCTCGACTGAATTTATTACAGGTGTAGTTATACACAGCATCACAAAAACCCCATCTGTATTGTTCACCGTAGGATGTCACCCTACAGGAACCTGATGTGCTGTGGAGCTAATTGAACGTGATCACTTAGGTTTTAAATTGAACACCTTCTTTAACTAAGCTGAAGGTTTAATGTAGTAGGAGAGAATTAGCATGAGTACTTGGAGTCTGTGAGCTCTTTGTTCTGTGGCAGCACCCCAGGAGTTGAAATGGAGTCAGGTGTGTGTGGTGGAGAGATCATCTTGAACAAAGGCTTCTTCAGCAAGTCACACCCGTGGAAGAAGCGTCTCCTCATGACATTAGCAGTTTCTGAGGGCACGATTCATTTCCATCGGTATTGTCTAGGGAACTGAAACTGGGTTCTGAACAAGCACAACTTTGGAGTTGAGTTTTGGTTTTAGAGCAGGAGGGAATAGTGTGCAACTTTTGCTTTACTTTGTTTTGAAAGAACCCCATCTGAGCTAGCTTTTTGTGGCTTCTCTTCCAAGCTTGAGTCGGAAATGAAAGAAGTACCACTCAAGTCCATGAAGGAAAGGTTTTGAGAAAGCACAGCTGGTATCAGCTGACACAGGAAAAAGGGAACAGGAACAAGCAGGTATCCCAAGTACTAGCAGCTCTATAATGGGCTTTTGGTTTTGTCTGCAGGTGAAAGATTTTTCCCACCGCCATCTGGTTTAAGCTACTCAACCTGGTTTTGTATTGAACATTTTAGTACACCTCCTAACAACCATCCTGTGAGACTTCTTACTGTAGTGCGGCGTGCAAACTCCTCGGAGCAGCATTACGTGTGCCTTGCCATCGTCCTCTCGGCAAAAGACCGGTCGCTGATTGTTTCAACTAAAGAAGAATTGCTTCAAAATTATGGTAAGGGTTGTCTTGTGTCATCAGCTGATCCTGACAGTATTATGGAGTTGCAGCAGAAAGTTTATTGTTATTTTTATGTGTGTGATGGAACCGCTGTTGCAGCTTCGTCAGCTCCTAATGGGTTTCAAGGATGGAAAAATGGAAGCATTCATGTAGAAATTAAGGAGCTTTTATAATTTCAAAGAAGATATGATATCTGCATATAAGAAAACCTTTTGCCAAAAGCCCAATTATTCTAGATTTTGAGGAGTATTACTTCATTGGTTTTGGAAGGGTTTTGCCTTTTATTTATCTGGTATCTTTCATTTTAGACATCATTTCTTGATGAGGTGTAATGAAGATTTAAGCGAAGCTGGTGAGGCCAGTGAATTTGCTAGAGAGAGCTATTGGTGTGGTTGGGAGCTTCAGGCTTAGCCATCTCCTGTCTCCTATCTTGTCCTCCATCAGAGCCTTCAAAAGTGGCCAGTTTGTCAGGCCATTTATGCACCATGGCTGTGAAGGAGCTGAGATGAGCATATGTTTCAGTCTTAGCTCTTTACCAGACCAACATACCGGGTTACAAGTGGTTAGCAAAAATCTGTTCCTGCTTCTGTTCTTTCCTTCTGAGTAGCAGGCAATAATAAACAATTTATACAACTGTTATTAAAAAAAAAACCAACAAAACAAGCACAAAAAATGCCACAAAACCCAACAACAGCAACAAAAGAAAAACAACAAACCAAAAACCCATGAAGCAGGCTGCTATAGAATATTCCTTATTTTCATGCTAAGCAGACATTAGCATTCTTACCTGCAGTAGTTTCTCTTAGTAGAAATCAGGCTCAAAACCTAAAACTTGAGAGCTGAAGCCCCATAAGTGAGGAATTAAACCTCTTAAATTACAAAGATTCTTATAAGAGAGAATTAAGTAAGTTTATCTTCGTACTAATTGCTTTAGCCTGCACTGGAGCTATAGATGGGATGTTTTTCGTTTGTAAGCCCCTATTATCTAACTCTTTTTAAAGAGATTGGATTTGAAGAGGCTTTGTCAGAGAAGATCTGAAGGTCTCTGACTACAGAGACTATTTTTTAATTGAATGGAACAATTTGCCACCGTGTCGTGGCTAAATCTTAGTTGTTGGGCTCCTGTCAAGTGCTGAGCAGGTAAGTACCTGAAAAATTGAGATGGCAGGGCTGGCAGTGTGGGGACTGGGTGTGCTACAGATCTATTGTAAGAATAAATGCTGTGGTTGAAGGACCCTTCACGTGAGCGAGAATTGTGCTCAATGAGTTTCGGCCGAGGAGAAAAAATTTAGGTTATTTTTGTAACTGAAAGTTAGTTCTAAGTCCTCTGCTTTTATCTTTTTTCTTGTGCTATTTCTAAAGAAATGAGTGTTCTCCCTGTGCAGGCAGCTCTTGAGGTAAGAGGATTAGTGGTTTCTTTCAATATGAAAGAATTAAGAGAGATCTGAAAAGCTCCTGTTTTCTGTTGAAGCATTCCCTGGTGGAGAACTTTCAAGCTTTGTCTTTTTTCCTTATATTTTTGGAGGGGAGGGAGGCAGGGGGATAGGCCTTCAAGTAGAGTGTGGGTCATTCCACTTTGTGGTGAAGTTAGTAGACTTACAAACCGATCGTGCCCTCTGGTATGCAAGTCAAAGGATGCCTTGCAGAGAAATTTAAAAGCTCTGCTGAGAATTAAACTGCATGTCAACCTCCAGAAGAGAATTTGGCACCTCTTAGTGAAGAAGGATCTGGGAAATGCTTGAAGAGTATGGGTGGGTGAATCGGGACGGGTGGACAGCAGCTTGTGCTTTGCAGCCCCTGCAGAGGGCTTGGGAGTAACTCTTAGTCATGAGTAGCAGCTCTTCAGAAAATGATTTTTCCTTAGCACTGCAAAAAGGGAAGAAGAAAAGCCACCGTGCTCAGGCTTGAGTTACGAGTAGCCCCTGCCTGTGCTTGGTACATGTCTCAGACCTCCTATTTGCGGCTTTTATTAAGGGAAGGAAAAGTCTCAGGCTTTCAACCTCATCTTTAACTTCACTTAAACTTTGAGGTTTAGCATGATTCTGACAGAGATGCTCTTCAAAGCAGTCATTTTACTTGTGTCTGCTTTTGTGCCTGACCTAGTTGTTTAAGCAAGATTATGACAAGTTCATACCGAGTGTCTGTGGCAAGGTGCTGAGGGTCAAGTTGGGGCTTCAGTGGCAAGAGGCCGGGTCTGCCCTATGCCAGATGTCACCTTTTCTGGCCAGCTCTGCAGCAGAGCGCCTGTGGGACACAGCTGAGCCCAGCAGCCAGGCTGGTGGCTCCTCTGGGAAAACAAACACAAGAGAGGGCGAAACACTTCATGGTGTGAGGAGTAAGTGGAAAAAAATGCTCAAGAAAGTACCCTGAGGACATGAAAGTGAGAGCAGGAGGAGGAGACATCCCCTGCACCCCTGGAGAGGACCACGTTGGAGCAGGTAGTGGGGCCTGTAGAGGAGTCCACAGTGGAGCAGGGAAGTGTGAGGAGAAATTCTGGGAAGTATGGGTATTGTTCTCTCTGCGGTGTAAGAAAGTGAGGAATAGCTGTGTAGGTTTGGAGAGACATCTGTTATTCTCGCTGACTACGGCTGTAAGAACTTTTTTTAGAAGAAGAACAAAAGGTCTTTCTGTGACTCGTGCAGTGGCATGAGAAAGTTAGTTAAAACTTGAACAAACTCGTCATTCCAGCTAAAATTTCCAAGGGAAGGTAAAAGTGGAGAGATTAAAATGTAATTGTCCAAAGTCTAACGGTATCCTGACAATTTTCTTAGAGAATAATTAAGGCAGAGGAAGAAGAGGCCTCTTATTGAGACTACCAAACTATACTAGTTTCTTAATATGCAAGTATTTAAGGATGTTCAGCCTCTTAAACTGTGACAATAAGAATACTTTCTCAAAAAAAACCTGATTTAATTCTTTCAGTTCTTGTATTTGAAAGTCTAAAAACATTCTTGTTAATCATATAACTTTATTCATTTCTTGTTAATTGCTTTTTTTTTTTAATTGTGTGCTTTCTAAGAATTTGGCTTTAATGTATTCCTCTAGATTGTTTTGCATGAAGTCTTAATGACCTACTCATCTGGTTGAAGCTTCTTGTAGCATTTCTACTGGTGCCCACTAACTGGTACTTTTCCTTTAGTTGATGACTTCAGCGAGGAATCTTCATTTTATGAAATTCTTCCTTGTTGTGCCCGTTTCCGCTGTGGTGACCTCATTGTGGAAGGCCAGTGGCATCATCTAGTTCTGGTGATGAGTAAAGGCATGCTGAAGAACAGCACAGCCACACTCTACCTTGATGGACAGCTTGTTAACACCGTTAAGGTAAAATAAATCTTTAAATCCTCCTTTTTACTTGTTGGAGTGATCTTCCTCTCTCTCTGTACATATGTATGTGCAAATAACCCACACAAAATAAGGACAAAACAACACCCTCCCCTAAAAAAAAACAATCCCCAAAATGAGGAGCCTTGCAAAAAGAAGTCTCTACTCACTGCACAGCTTGGAGCCAGCCCCAGTCCTCTTGAGAGGAGCAGATAACAAATACTCTCTCAGGCATGAGTGACCGTAATGCTGAAGTGAAGTGGACATGAGGCATTGAACATGAAGGGAGTGTGGCATGGCTGAGCTGCTGACTAGGTTCATTAGAAGGGTCATAAAAAGCCGAAGAAGCCTTATCCCAGGATCATGTAGGAGTAATAGGGGGATTACAGAGTAAGACAGCTTTGCCAGTTTATTCAGGTTGCTCCTTTCCCGACCCTCTTGCCACCCTAGAAACAGCATCCCCATGTCACTGATAGCCACTGAGATGTCCACAGTTGCTATTAGTTGATTGCAGAGGAAACACAGTTATAAAGGTCAATATTTTATTGCTGGGGGGAAGAAACTGGGAGGCCAAAACCAGAGACCAGTGAAGAGCACTTTGGACCTGTCCACTGATCGCAAAGTATTCCTGACCTGTACCTGATAACCAAAGAGCATTTGGCTCCTGGCAGTTGTGGGCCTTAAGGGACTAAGCTAAACTTGGGGTGGGGTGTAAATTGGCTACTGTTACTGTAGTGCTTTAGGTAGAACAATATTTTGACTTCAAAGTTTGCTTTGCAATATTCCTAAAAGAGGGATGTAGTAACTTCCCTTCTTATGCTAATAGCTGTCTGGCCATACATAGCTACCTTCCATAGCTGGTAACACAATTTTTACAAGGCAAATGGAAAATGCCTGTGAGATTGTTACTGTCACTATATATAGGCCAGCATCTTACTTGGTTATTTGTTTCATTGCTGTCTGAAAATCTTATCAAATTGAGTTCATCATGTCTGCACTTCGGTATCATTACCAAAGGCATGTTTACACTGGCAGAAGAAAGAGGAGGGAGAACACAAGTTTATGAGATCACCCTATTGCTTTTGCAAAAAATAATGTCCATCTCAGAGCACCATGTTTTTAGAATCAGGATACAGCTTCGTTCTTCAGCGCAGAGCTTGCACGTTCTCATCCTGTCTTTCCATACACACCTTCATCTTTTGAAAGCCATTTAACCTCTGATCTTTACCTTCTGGTTGATGTTCTTCACTGACTTTTGCTGTATGGTATCAGAACACCATGCATTCCATAGCAATTATTTGGTATGTCCCCTGCTTTGACAAAAAAAACAAAACCCAAACCCATGCTTTCCTAAATTTTCCAAGTTTTCATTATAAGGAAAGACTGAGAGCCCTGGGGCTGTTTGGCCTGGAGAAGAGAAGCCTGAGAGGGGATCTCATGGATGGTTACAAGTATCTGAAGGGGAGGTGTCAAGTAGAAGGGACCAGTCTCTTTTCAGTGTTACCCTGGGATAGGTCAAGAGGTAATGGTCACAAGGTGAAATATAGGAAGTTCCATCTCAACATGAGGAAAAAAATTCTTTGCTGTGAGAGTGCCAGAGCCTGGAAGAGGCTGTCCAGAGAGGTTGTGGAGTCTCCTTCTCTGGAGACTTTCCAATGCCCCTGGATGTGTTCCTGTGTGAGCTGCCGTGGGTGACCCTGCTCTGGCAGGGGGGTTGGACTTGAGGTTCTCCAGAGGTCCCTTCTAACCCCTACCATTCGATGATAAATACTTAGAGAAACAGTTGCAATCAGGCCTAGTTTGGACATTTTTTTTCCCATTGTACAATGCACTGCTGACAAAATGAAGAGGCTTTTGGAGGCCAGGCTTCAGGCAATAGCACGACTGAGGTGGGAAAGCAGAAGCCAAGGCACCAACTAGCTGGGCTGTACCAGCTCCTCCCCTCTGATAGCAGGCCAGAGATTAAGTCCTGGAAATGCAAGTGGGAAATACCCTTCCCTTCAGGCTGGGCCACCCAGTTACACCATCTGCCCTGGTGCCAGGTGATGAGCTGGCCTAGTTCAGCGGCCTGCTCCTCACCCCCTCAATCAACGTCCGCCATTTGCCCACGTCCTCTAAATAACTGGGGATCGTTTACAGTTGTAAAAATCCGCTGTTACAAAAAGCTTTGGCCTTCACCTTCAGGGCTGAAGCCATTGGCCTCTCACAATGTTATCAAGAGAAAACAGCAGCTCCAGTCCCCTCCAACACGGGGCTGCAGGGGGGAGCACCTTGGCACCAGCACTGCAGAGAAAGGGATGGAAATGAAGTGACCATTGCAAGGAGAAATGTTGGGTAGGTGACATGTGATTTTGCTCAAATGACTGCATTTAAAGAACAGGAAATTGCAATGCCCGTCCTTTTTTTATTATTATTATTCTTTGCTCTTTCTTTTTTTCCTTTCTTTTCTTATTTTTCTTTTTTTTTCCTTTTTCTTTCTTTTATTTTTCCTTTTTCTTTCTTTCTCTTTTCCTTCCCTTTTTTCCTTCCCTTTTTTCCCTTCCCTTTTTCCCTTTCCTTCTTTCTTCCCCCCCCTTTTTTTTTTTTTTTTCTTTTTTGTTTCATCATCATTTTTGGTTTTTTCTCCCAAAATA
>WTSP01016026.1:9238-22725 GCA_025331215.1 Actenoides lindsayi
AAGTCCCTCCCCAGCTTTCTTGTAGCCCCCTTCAGATCCTGGAAGGCCACAATAAGGTCTCCCCGGAGCCTTCTCTTTTCCAGACTGAAGCTTGCTCCCACCCCGCAGTTTCAATTGCATTCTTCCCAGGACATAACACACCACCTCTCCCTGTCTGACCCCAGCATCTCTGCCTGGCCATCCACCTTGCTGCTTTCTTTTCCAAAAAGTTTCCTCTCTCTACACAGTCATTTAGAAGGAGAAGCTGTAACTGTAGTAGGGTGACCTACGTGTCCTTGAATGCAGCTAGCACCACTTCATAGGACCTGCTCATGCTTTTTGCACGGATTTGGGCTGGCATCCATAAGCACCTGCTGCTCAGCTCTGGTGAGAAGTGGGGTTTGTGCTCTGGGGAGAATGGCACTGGGGTGCCAGGGATGAGCGGTGCTGCGGAGCTGCCTGGGACGAGGCTGAGGCTGCCCACGGCTCTGCTGTCAGAAAGACACTGCCCCTTCAGCAGTACATTTAACCTCCCTGGCACCTTCTGTGGTGAGAGAGCCGGCTCTGGATCAGCTCAGCAGCCCTGGGTTACGCCGGGAGGTGATAATTGTTGGAAGGGTAGCAGTAAGTGCCATGCTGAGTGTGAACATCCACTGATAGGTCTCCACGATCCTCTGTCCGAAGGATACTTTTTCGCATCATGTTTTCTTTCGGAATGAAAGCTATTTGCTCATCAGTAGTAGGTAATTGAGTCTCTCTTCTGTGTTTTATTTTAGCTAAAATAGATCTCTTGTAGCCCTAAGGACATGCCAGGATCAGGACTTTTCCTAGAGAGAAAGGCATGAGACTGGAGAGGAAGACAGCTACAGAGAGAATTTCATTAAAGGGGACCTTGAATTTGGTTGAGTAGCATGAGAGGGGTTGTTGCATGAGAGGGGTTGTAGCATGAGAGGGGTTGTAGCATGAAAGGGGCTCTCCCTGACTCCATTGCTCAGAGGTGAGTGGGGTGTCAAGAGGCTGAGCCCCAGGCAGCCCCTCAGTGGGCTGCATGTCGAGCCAGGTTGAGCCCCTCAACTCTCCAGCCTGCAGGACAGTTACACGGGTGAAAGGACAGGATTTGTCCCATGTCGTCTGCTGAAAAATGGGACGCCTAAGCCTGAGCACAGTTAGAGCTGATTTTTCTCTTACCTGAAAATCTATTACTTTCCATGCCTCCCTTTGACTGGAAAGGAGGTTATGTCGGAGTCATCTCCAACAGCTGCATTGTAAAATACCTCAGTCATGGGGTTTTAAGTAACCCAGACCAAGAAAACAGTGCTTTAAATAAAGATACATATATTCTTGTGACATTTCCATACAATTGCAATTTTCAAGGGAACCAAACACTCATTACTACACAGGCTGTTCTTTAGAGGCCAAACCTGACCTTTAGTCAGAGAAAATTCCCATTTGGCTAGGCTTATTCATACAGCCTACGGTTTTATTTGAATTCTGCATTGACTGAAACCATTTTAAACTAGACTGTAGAAGTAATTAGATTAAGAGGAGGGCTGTTAAAAAAGTCCTGCATGGGCAGAGAAATGGCCCTGCCTCAGGAGCTAAGGATCATGTAGTTTCTAGGGATCTAGATTGAGAGGAAAAGTGCTTTATAACAGTGTATTGCAACTGTAGGGAGGTAGATGAGAGTAAAGAATGTCCCCAAAGGAGTGAATTGAACTAGGACTTTAAAGGTCACTCAGATGTCCACTTTTCCATATGGTAAATCACAAGTAAATAAACTTGTCTTGCAAACTCTGTCTCCTCTGCTTTCAGAGTTGTTGAGATCATATTTTCTCCAGTACACATTCACACAATACCCCAGGGGCATCTATACTCATTATTTCTGTGGAATACCGTTTTTCCCGTGCTTTTATTAGAAGCTAGCAGCTGGAAAAGATGAGGAGCCAGCGACACGTGATCAAACGAGTCTTTGGGGACCACCAGGCAGCTCTCCATAGATCACAGTTGGAAATTTCTAGACAGTTTGAAAAGAATTGGCCTCACTCTTGCTTTATGCACTGTCACTGAGACACCGTCTTTAGCTGTGTCAGGAAGGATATTTAGTAGAGTATTATATGGGTGAAGTTATGTTTTTTTTCTGAATTATTCTTTTAATCATCTGAAAGGAGACACAAACAACAGGCAAGTGAAAGTTCGCAGAGTGCAGGATTTCCCAAGTTGTACTGAAGTCTTGGCCTTTTGGATGTCAGTAAGGTTATTGATCATAAAAATGACCCATTCTAATGTGAAGAGGTCCTTGGGCAATAGGGATAAAGGAACTTTAAAATGGGAGATGCCCAGGAGCTGCGTCAAGGTGCTTTTCTTTACAAACAGGCAAAACAGTCAGCTTGAATGCCCAAAGATTTGCCTAACTCCTGTTAAAACATTACATACGGTTTTCTTGTTGCCCTGCTACTCTATTCCATACATTAATTATTGTGACTATTTCTTTGACAGTTGGTGTAGAAGTAGCTGATTTTCTGCTAGTGCCCATTTCCGTTTGGGGAAATAAAATACTTAGATATTATAGATTATTCTTCTTGCAATTAAACTAAACAAGTTTATTTGCTTAACTCGTTCAAGCTAAACTCCATTTGTGGCTTAGAACTTCTCTGTTTTCTTCAAAACAGGGCATAATTTAGGGAAATTCCACTTGCCCTTAACTTGCCCTTTTCTATAGATCACAAGGTATTTTCTCTAAGCATCCTGCTTCAATTGGTTTCTGAACTGAATGCAGTGTTTTGTCATCTCCTTCAGATTTCTGCAGTCCTACCAAGCTGGTCAGAACTGACAGCCTCGTTGCTCTTTTTATGCTCATGTGTCTGTGTGTAAAAGAGAACACTAGATCTTGCAACAAAAATATATATTCAAATTACAGGTTTACTGGCATCATGTCTTCTTGCTGTGCTAAAATAATCTCCTGCAGTCTATATTCAGTGTTTCTATTTATGCCTCCCCTGCATTTTCCTTAGCAGTAAGGCAAAAAGAAAGCAGGCCACCATGTGCACAGCGTTATGAGGATGTTAACCCTCTCTTCTCTAGGCTCTTCCTAAACCTACCAGTATTGAGCGTGGTTCTTGGTTTTAGCAACATGTTTACAATTATTCTTTTCTGGCTTCTGCACAGGGAACACGGGCTCAGACTCAGAAATGTGATGAGGCTCAAAAGCAGATGCTCCAGAAAAGCGTTCTGCCTCCTGTTTTTATATCACTGACTCCCTTAAAGGTTCAGCTGCGACCAAAGGGCATGATGGAAAACCTCTTACTGGCAGTTTAGTCTCTGCTGAACAGCCCTAGCACTTCTCTCTGGGGCTGGCTTCGAGCCCCTCAGCATAGGCTACACAGGCAGAGCTGATGCCTGGGAGCTGATGGGTCTGGGTCCTCATGCCAGTTGCAGCCCACACATGCCAGCCCCTTCTCTCTTTCCAGGCAGGAGGCAGAATGGTCTTTTAGGGAGCCCTACCAACCTTAGTAAGCTTTATAGTTCAGCCTAAATCCTTCAGGAAGAAGACCCTCAGAAGGGTAAAAATGGCAGTTTGGTATAGTGAGAAGACCTGTGATCTTGTACTTTCTCCTTCTACTCATCCTAACCCTCCGTTAGTCCTGACGTGCTTTAAGCCTGCATGGGACACTCTCAATGGCTGTCATGTCCCTTAAACATCTGTGGCACTGCACAAGCACTAAATCAGGGTTTCATGTGCAATAAAGAGGAACAAAAGGTGCTAACTGGCTAGCTCACATCTTTGCACAGCGGAAAGAATCCTTGCAAAGAGCCCTCGCTGCTTTGCTCCGGTTGCCTGTTGTGATCTGGCTGACAGAATCCTCCAGCTGTGGAAAAACTTGTTTAAGAGTCTCGGAAATGGGCTAAGAATTTATTTGCAAACTAAACAATGTAAGCTATCATTATGGAATATTTAAAGCATTTTGGTTTTAAGCGTGAGCATTTATTATGCCAAAGAAATCTGCGAGAATCACAATCCAGATTTGTTAGTAACGCTGTGGAGGGAGGAAGGAAGGAAGGGACATTCGATATCTTTTCTGGTACTTGACTAATCTGAAGGCAGAATTCATCTTACCTAACCTTAACTGTTCAAATGGTAAGCACGAATCTAAGATCATAACCCGTGCTTTCTTTACACTGAAAGAAGAAAGACAGATGCAGCCAGAAGGTGATTCATCCGGCTTCTTCACAGACAACTGCTTGACATGAGGCTACAGTATGTCATGGGAAAATGGCACGCCTTGGATATATGATACAATGTTTATGTTAACCTGTGACTCCAGTGTCAGAATATAAACTATCTCCACTCTTCAGAACAGTATGGCACTTCCTTCATACCCTAATTGCAGGTGCTCAGGCTCCAAGTGTTTTGCTTTACCATAGTAAGTAAAAAAACAAACCCAAACCAAAACTAGGACAAGGAAATCTTCATGCATTCCTATTACCAGATGAGAAGAACCCAATTTGTGAGCTGGGGAGCCTTTCCTTTTTTGTTAACAAAACTAAAACAAGCAAGTGTCCCTCTATACCTTTGACAACTACCTCGAACTCACTTTCTGGGGTAGGGAGGTGTTTCACTGGTCCAAATTGCAACCTAGTAAGATGGTACTGGTGACAGGGGATTCTAACTTGTAGCAGCACACAGAGAGAAATTGCAACCAGGAAAGCGATCACACCAGAGCAACGGGAAGTTGTGAGCAGTGGAAAGATTCAGTCCCCGAGCATCTAAAACCCTGAAAAAAAAGAAAACCAAAAAATACGGAAAGCAAATAAGAGATGGCAAAGAATCCAAAGGTTTCATAAAAATAAGTTTATTGTCATTTTGCCTTCCTCTTAGGCAACGATGTGTTTTTTTCATGTAACTAAGCAATACAGCTGCCACAAGGCAGGTGGGGGATCAGAAGCAGGAGCGTGTCATGGGATCTCTGCTGTCAAGCTGTAATTCAGCACTATGAAAAGGATTTACGTTGATGGCATTGGAGTGTCTGTCATTATGACTAGGGTAATTACTCCGTTGAGCCCTGTCTCTAGCAGTGGGCAACATCAGAGGAACTGCCCTACTCTGGAGACTGAATGAATGTGTGGAGGTGCAAATTATTCCCTGGCTGGTCGTTAGTAGATTGTATCATTTGCTGATTGTCTTCTGCTGCTGATTGTCTTCTAGTTCTGTGAATTGCTTACTGATCATAAACTCAGCCAGCCTTCTGTAAGTGTCAGCTAAGGATCTGGGGGTAATAATGAATTTCATTCACCAATAACATCAGATTCTATATTGCATTGTCCAGATCTGACACCTAAATAGGTGCGTGACCTTAAGGTTAAAACACACACTCCTGGCATTGCAGAAAGGCCTCCACATGAGCAGAGAGAGACCTGTGCTGCCACTTACTGTTCCAGGGAATGATGTTGTACCAAATCTCATAATCTTTGCTTTGCTGTAACTCAGCATTACCTGCTGAAGTGAAGGACAAAACAATCGAGCGGGAATGGCAAGACTAGGATCTCAAGATCTCAATCAACCCAGTTACTGTCAGCATTAATGCTGCAACAGCTCAGAGCACTTCTCAGCCTGCAAGGCTGGTGAGCTGTTGTTCTTCACTGGGCTCTTGTGCTCTGTGGTTGCCCAGCTGGCTTGAACCCCTGCAGAGCTAGCCCAAATGCATCTACATACCCTGCTTCATAGATAAACCCCATGAGAATGTCAGAGAGCCTGCTTGCTGAGCAGTATGGCTGCCCTTTTGCTGCTTCAAATAGAACTTGGACTGTCTCAGTGGTTAAACTTTACTGAAACTTGAAACAAACAAAAAATTGAACAAGTTTCGGTGTCAAGTGTTACTTCTAACCCTTTAGGGATAAATGTGGTGCAGAAACACCTTCCAGAAAGGTATGAGCCTCCAGAGAGAACTCACTTCTGCAGGTCTTGTGGATCTCTGTGCATCTGCAGTGAGTATAAGATTAGGAATGGTATCTGAAGGAGAAAATGATCTCCCAAAAGGCAGGTGAAACCCTATAACCCTTCCTTCTAATCATCCAGACTTTGTGACTCATTACCCTGGGGTGAGAGGAAATCTCTGTCTGTATATCTTGGCCAGAATTGAGTGTGTGTGGGGTGGGGGGGACGGAGTGAGTGAAGTTTTAGGTGTCAAATGTTTAGCTGATCTAATGCAAAAATAGAAAGGAACCAAGGGGAAAGAAACCCTGTGAATACAAGCCAAAGAAAGGAGAAGAGAAAAAAAAAAAAAAAAGAAGAAAAAAAAAAGGAAGCAACACCAACACACACAGTACCTTCTGCAGAATTTGAGGCAAACGCAGTCCTCAGAGAAACCAAATCCACTGATTCCTGCCTTGGCTACTTTGGAACAGTAGGCAAATTCTAGCATGAAAAAGAGTAAAATGCTAAGTCAAGACACCTGGTTCTAGAAATTAACAGCTGTGACCTAAAACATATGCTAAATGTATTCAAAATCAATTCATTTTTCTTTTTGAGAAGGAGAGGCAAAGTCAGTACACCACCCAAGAGCTGTATCACCTTGTTTGTAGCATGGCAGAGATGAAGCCAGATGGACGGACGGCTCCTGGGGACCTTGTTGGACAGCAGAGAGAAGAAAACACATCACCGCATGTTCCTCACTTTGCTCTCAATGCAAGTGCACATCAAGTCCCTCATGCACAAAGTGTCTATGTTTTCTAGTCTAGTTTGAGCACGATGAAGAGACTGAGCTGGACAAGACTCTGCAAGATGTGGTTCAGAGGATTATCCATAGCTGATCCAGAAGGCTGTTAGCATGGAAGCTGCTATGGGTAAAGACCCACGGCCCATTGTCAACAGCTAATCATCTCTCAGATACCATGGTCTGTAGCCAATCTGAGATATTCCCAGAAATGTTCTGTCAACTACGTATCTAAATGGCTAATGGATGGCAAAAACCCTAGACCTTCCCAGTGAATCCAGTGGGATTCAGTTCTTGCCTTTCACGGGTCCAGAACCTATGTGTTATTTCACTGAGCAAAGGTAGCTCCTTCATCCCTATACAGACAAGAAAACGAGCTGTCTAATGCTTCAGGAATGCAGAAAGGAGCTAGAAAGTAGACAGGGGTCCTTAAAAATCCAAAACAAATGCTAACAGGTTGAAAAAAAGCTATTTAAAATTACCTTTTACTCATGAAATTAGTCTTTAAGGGAACTAAAAGAAGAAAAGACTCACGCAATGCTCCTGTGGCCTTCTTACCCCTCACAAGCCCTGCTAGTGCACAGGCTGACTGCTATGGATCTGGAATGAAGAAGAACATGGGAAGTGCTCCCTTGCTCTCTTCAGGCCTGGAGCTTGCAGGGGCTGCCCTTGAAGTGTCAGCCCAAACACTCCATGGATCATGTGCCAGTTCAGCTTCCTTCCTTGCACACATAGGAGAAAGGATTCCCATTGGGGCTGGACCTGCAGCTGCTGGTAATAACTGCTGGAGATAGCTTTGTTATCACTTTTCTGTTGTGATGTCCTTCAGGTCCCCACTGGAACATGGCTCCTGGAGATACCTATAACCTCAGGGCCAGCACTGAAACCTAGCATATGGATTCAGGGGCCTGGCTCAACCCTTTGCAGATTGTATCCTGGGAACGTTACTTGGAGCAGTTCTCCAAAGCTAACTGCCCAGGTACCTGGAAGAGGTGTCAGGAACTGGGGCTCAGCCCTAAGCAATGCACATTTCTGTGAGCACCAGCTTAGACTGCAGGATGAAGAAATTTGGTAGCCAGAAGCTAATCTCTATCAAAGATTTGACAGAGGTTGATATTTCTCCTTCTCTGTAGCCTGGTCTGAGTGGTGCCCAGACTGAAAACCTTTGGCTGTTTTGGATACTTCCCTTGCATGTGAAAGGGACATTTGAGACCAGCAGTTATCTTCCAGACTTGTTGCATCATGGCCAAACTAGGCACGTCCTGGTATGCTGCCTGTCACAAATTAAAACTATTTAGAGCTCTCTGTCAAAGGTTTAACTGTGCGCAGTTCCTGGGTCATCTCGCAGCACTGCAGTCACTGCCCTCTCTCTGTGTAAGGACTGTTCCAAAAAGAGCTTGAAGTCTGGTGAACTGTTGGAGAGATTATTGGAGTTCGATGCTCCTGACCATTGGAAATGGCTGCTACTAATTTGTGTATGGATTCTGCTTCAGTGCAAGGAAGCAGGAGGTTCCCACCTTACTCCAGAGGCAATCTGAGTGGTCGGCTCCTGGCTAGCTTGAGGAAGAAGAGACAACAGAGGAGATTTCTGGGTAAGCATAAAGGCCACAATTGTTGCTTCATGAGGGTCACGCTGAGAGCAGTCACAGTAAACAGCAAACTTGCCAGAAATGTTGGCAGGAAGGCAGGCATGGTCATAAGAGCAATGCTCATGGGGAAACTGCCACCCTGGCAGTGGCCTCAGAGCATAGAGAATGGCTGTACACAGCATGCAGAATTCATCTGCCCATGGACCTGGTTGCCTCATAGTGCCCTGCTTGTCCCCTCCACCTTTGGGCAGCAGCTGGGGCTGCAGGATGTTTTATCACGAGTGGGAATTGCCAGACAACCTGACAGAGCTGTGTTGGCAGCTCCCAGTGAATGGCCTGTCCACCCTGGTGGGACCAGGAAGGATGATGCAGTTCTGGAAAGCTCTCCCTGCACAACAGTCCTGTGTCTTACTGCTGCTTGCCCGTTGGCTCTTACAGCTTTAGCCATTGCATCAGAAATCACAGACCCTCTCACCAGGGTCTAAAGGCAACCACTGCTCACCGACCTGCACCTCTGTCCTTTTCCACCACCAACGTGACCGCACACACCAATGGTCCCACCAGAGCTCTGCATGTGTGAGCTCCTCTTGAAGTCATCAATGGTCAAAGCCATATGGAGTCTCTCCATAAGGATGTGCTGTGGCCCTGAGGGCACCCACAGCCCTGACTGTAGTTGCCCAGGGACCCTGTTTCAGCCCCCTGGGGCCATCAGCTGCTGCCCCAGTGACACTGCAGCAAGGCCAGTCTCCAGCTCTCACAGCTCTGCCCTGCTCATGCCATCAAGCCAGGCCCATCCATGGGCTCACGTTGGTCTCAGCCTGTCCCCAGGCCTGATGCCCAGGGCTCGGGCTGCCCTGGTGCCCTCCAGATGCCTGCCTCAAGGCTGGGGTGGTGGGGCAGGTCCTGGCTGACGTGGAGACCCCCTGGCCTGTGCTGCTCTGTGACATTTTGTGGCCACAGGAGACTCAGAGGTTGTACACTACAGATTCAGCTGAGGAGGACACTTCCGTCACTGTCTTTGTTCAACATGTGCTCATGCCAGCCATGCACAGTGCGTGACAATAGGTTCTGTGGTGTCAGGCCTGTCCAGAAGCTCCTTCTCATGTTGTCCAGGCTGGCAGTTGCCACCCTGAGAGCAAACAAAGGCTGCCTTCAGGTCCACTGCCCTTCTTGCTGTTGGCTTGAGGCAGGTCAGCAGACACTGTGAGGTGCTCTGCTCCCACGTACGCCACGGACACAGTGACAGAGGCTCCCTTTGGCTCCTCATCGTCACACAGATGGCATATTTTTTTTTAAATACCTGTGAGTTACCAATGATACTGAACTGTGGTTTGAGGACATGCAGAGATACAAGGCCACAAAGCCTGCTGTGACACTTTTAGGGGTCCTACGCTGTCAGTAGGAGACTGTGGCCATGGTGCACACTGAAGTGGGACCCCCATGGGCACCAAGCACCTCCCTCACCAGCCTCCCCTGTCCGAGTTTATTCATGAGGGAATCTGTAAATACATGGCAGACGAGCAGCTCCAGGGATAGGCAGTAACTGGCCAACTGGTGGACTAGGACTTTGAGGTGTCACCGTGAAAATACGGAGTCACCGTTTGTGACTCAAATGACAGGTAAATCGGAGCAGATATTACATCCTCGGGGAAGGGAAAATCTAAATGTTCCCTGGCTCTGCCCAAGATGGATCATACGTGCTACTAGAAGTACCCTCTGGCTGATTCCAGATGAATTTCATTAAAAGTACAGGCCTTCCCTGAGCAGGGTTATCTCCACTATGACTTTAATCTTTTCATATCTAGTGATGTTCATGAAAAAGTTACCTAGAAAACCCTCAAGCACTTTTACCTTTATGCAGCATTTCCCCCTACCCCACTGTTCTCACACTTAAACTAGCAAAAACATTCTTGCTCAAGCTCGTCAGAAGCAATTTCACCTTTGGGCAGAGACTACGGACATAACTTCTCAACCCAGAAAAACAGAAGTTTCAGGCTGTTCTGAGTAAGAGAGGAGGAAAGCCCAGGGGATGAGAATGGAAACAGTGTTTTGCAACAGAAGTGATAGTCTGCTGCTTTTCACAGCATAGCTAACTCTGACTTCATTTCTTTTTCTACCAAATTGAAGCTACCTAAGGATAGAGACAGTGATAGCAACTGACCTTGGAAAAGGGCAAACTCCAAGCAAATACACAGGTATCACACATGCATCTTGCAGCTCCTCACCTCTAGGCACCTGACTTCCAGAATAGCCTGCAGAGCTTAAATATTACATCCAGGAGTGGAGTTCTAGGTGTTCACGAAATGTTAAAGTCATAAACAAGTTAAAGAAATGTTAAGGACATGAACTCGTCTTCTGCAGAATTTTGGACCCATACAAGCTGAGTGACATCTGATAGGTGTTCAGAAGCAACTTTTTCCAGGCACCCAGATTTCTCCATTTCTGTTCTCTCTTTGGGGCTGGAAATAAACCTATTTTATTGAATCATAGAATCATAAAATGTTTTGGGTTGGAAAAGACCTTTAAAGGTCATCTAGTCCACACCTCCACACCACCCCCCTCCCCCCCTGCAGCGAGCAGGGACATCTTTGACTAGATCAGGTAGCTCAGTCCAACCTCACTTTGAATGTTTCCAGGGATGGGGCATCTACCACCTCTCTGAGTGACCTGTTCCAGTGTTTCACCACCCTCGCTGTAAAAAATTTCTTCCTTATATCTCATGTAAATGTCCCCTCTTTTAGTTTAAAACCATTAGTCCTTGTCCTGTTGCAACAGGCCCTGCTAAAAAGATTGTTTGCATCTTTCTTATAAGCCCCCTTTAAGTACAGAAAGGCTGCAGTAAGGTCTCCCTGGAGCCTCCTCTTCTTCAGGCTGAACAACCCCAACTCTCTCAGCCTTTCTTCACAGGAGAGGTGCTCTGATCATTTTTGTGGTCCTTCTCTGGAGCTCCTTGAACAGGTTCCTGTCTTTTCTTGTACTGAGAACTCCAGACCTGGATGCAGTACTCCAGATGGGGTCTCATGAGAGTGGAGTAGAGGGAAAGAATCACCTCCCTAGACCCGCTGGCCACATTTAATTGATATAAATCTATTTTATTCCTTGCAGTAGGCATGTTCTGGGGCCTGTAGTTCTATATATCTTGAATTTTCTACCCTTGTTTTTTCTTTATTGACTACTACAGAAACTGATTAGATCAGATGAGGTAACTAAGATATATGAGATATTTGAAAGGGCTATGGAAGCCTTCATCTTTAATATTTTATGACATGCTGATAATTTGGGAAGTTCTCAGCCTGAACATTGTTAGTTAGTATCTTGCCACATTGTCACTTGGATCAGTGAGGTTGCATCTACATCAGATAGCTCTATGTGACATTAATCCATTTACCCTAGGCTCGTCTTCATGGTGTCTGTGTATTTGAATATCCTTTCATTTTGTCTTCGGGTTAATGATACCTTTTGAGAAAATCCTGATCTGGATTTCTTACAGGGTATGTATTTTCCCCTCTAGTGTGCTCAATACTGATGACAGTCAGTGCATGGCAAATAGTCTTTCACAAAGGGTAAACAGAAATCCGACTGAGTTCAGCACCTCTTCCTGTCCTCTTAGCTATACTAATATATAGTAAGATATTATCAGTTATATACTGACATTAGCATTGCCTATTTTTGCGTGCCTGGTCTACACTCATGTTTCACTATCAGTGGCTATTGCAGATATTTTAGTTTATCAAAGGCTTCTATCCTTTCTTCTTTCATTGCAAGTCTGAATGCATTTCCATATTACCTTTTCTCCAGTGGGGAAAATTGATCTAGACAGTTCTCTTCCTTCCCTATGCCACTTGTTCCTGCTGCCACATCAATCTTCTGCTGTGCTTTTTGTGCAAATGCAGACATCTGTGGGGCAACACTGTGAGACAGATCAGTCAAATCGGGGCTGCTAAAAATAAACTCTCCAGAAAAAGAAATACAAATTGGCCAGACAATTGAGCTGGAAAATGTAGGCGAGTGAATCCCTAAACAAAAGGTGTTCTTCAGAACAAGATGAAAGAAAGGTCGGGGATGCGAATGTGTGTGTCAAAAAGGGAAAGGTTGAGAATATCTCTTTTCCCCTAAAAATAATGGACTGGAGACCAGATGATGGCAGAGGCCGCAGGCAATGTAAAATTATGTATAGAAAAAAGGATTTTGGCTTTTGTCAATTTCATATTGAAGATGATGGTTGAATATTCAGATAAAGATTTCTGAGAGAGACTCAGATGTGGGATCAGAGATGTGCAAACGTTTACCCACCATATTTGATACTTTTCCAACATAAGTTTGAAGAAAAGACCATAAACACATGAAATTCTGGCCCGAGGCACTGGACTTTACAGTACCCTTTCATATGAGATAGTAGTGTTTTGTGTGTAAATACTGAAGCCATACTGAAGCCAGCAGTCCATGCAAGCATAGGTTCTGAGGAGGATATCCTAAATTAAAGTAAGGTAGGTAGGTAGTCCATGTCATACCCTTTCTCCATTCCCTGCCACTGAGAGAAAAAGCACTTTTCTTCCTCAGTCCTGTTTGCTCACCTCTCTTCATGCCAATATGACTTTTGCCCATCCACGTTTGGCAGTGTGTTGTGTGTGCTTCTGTCCCCATAGAACATACCAGATGCTTTGCTTGGAGGGCAGTAGTTTTGTATTCCGATATAATACTTCATACTTTTCTGCCAGCAGCTGAATTAAATACCCAGAATGTTTCAATCCTAGGTATTTTCCAGAAGGTGTTTTGGAGAGATGGGCTTGATTGTTTTTCATAAATCATGCATGCTTCACAAAATGCAGTGTGCATGAGGTATTTCCTCTTGGTTAAAGGATTTGAGCAGCACCTACTTTTCCTTAATACCTCTGCTGTCCTTTTCTATAATAATAAGCAAGGAAGCAAACAAACCTATCTTCCCTACATAGCAAACCAAACCACTGTCATGTTTTGTGTACAGCTTGTGCAGGAAAGATTCTCTTTCCTCCCTATGCTTTCTGTATTTTAATTGATTATTTTGAATGCTTCTGATGAATCATAGAATTGTCAGGGTTGGAAGGGACCTTAAAGATCATCTGGTTCCAACCCCCTGCCTTGGGCAGGGACACCTCCCACTAGAGCAGGTTGCTCACAGCCCCATCCAGCCTGGTCTTAAAAACTTCCAAGGATGGGGCTTCCACCACCT
>WTSP01016027.1:14609-29131 GCA_025331215.1 Actenoides lindsayi
TTAGTACCCTTGGGTGGATCCCATCCAGTCCCATAGACTTGTGCACATCTATGTGGCACAACAGGTCACTGATCATTCCCTCTCGGATTACAGGGGCTGCATTCTGCTACCCATCCCCATCTTCCAGTTCAGGGAGCTGGACCCTCACGTAGCAACTGGCATGGCTGACAAAAACTAAGGCAAAGTCAGCACTCAGCAGCTCAATCTTTTCCTCATCCTTGGTCACAAGGTTCCCTCCCATATCCAGTAGAGGTAGAGATTCTCCTTAGCTCTTCTTTTACTGTTAACGTATTTATAGAAACACTTTTTATTATCTTTAATGATGCTGGCCAGATTAAGTTCTAGCTGAACTTTGGCTTTCCTAATTTTCTCCCTGCATAACCTTGCAACAACCTCATACTCTTCCTGGGTTGCCTACCCCTTCTTCCATAGCTGGTATACTTTCTCTTTCTTCCTGAGTTCTGCCCAGAGCTCCCTGTTTAGCCAGGCTGGTCTTCTACCATGCTGGCTTGTTTTATGGTACACAGGGACAGCTAGTTCCTCTGCCTTGATGATTTCCCTCTTGAGGAATGTCCAGCCTTCCTGGACTCCTTTGTCCTTGAGGGCTACCTCTCAAGGGACACCATAGACCAATCTCGTAAACATGTCACAGTCTGCCTTCTGGAAGTCCAAGGAGTAATTATATTGACCTTCCTCCTTACTTCCCTAAGAATTGAAAACTCCACCATCTCATTGTCACTTTACCCAAGGTGGCCACTAACCTTCACATCTCCCATTAGTCCTTCTCTGTTCACAAACAGCAAGTCTAGTAGAGAGTCTCCCCTAGTTGGCTCAGTCACCAGTTTTGTTAAGAAGTTATCTTCTGCACCCTCCAAGAATCTCTGGGACTGTTTCCTGTCTGCTGTATTGTATTTCCAACAGACATCTGGTAGGCTGAAGTCCCCCACAAGAACAAGGACTAGAGATTCTGAGACCCAGCCACCTGTAGAACATGTCATCAACTTCTTCATCCTGATTGGGTGGTCTATAACAGAAGGCTACCATGACATCTCCCTTGTTACCCCTGATTCTTACCTATAAGCATTCAACCGTATCATCACCATCATCATCATGCTCAAGACAGTCGAGACCTTCCCTAATATACAGGGCCACACCAACACCTCTCCTTTGCCTATCCTTTCTGAAGAGCCTATAGACATCCACCACAGTGCTCCAGTTACAGGATTCATCCCACCATGTTTCCATAAGGGCAATTAGATCATAATTTTCGTTCTGGAGTATAGCTTCAAGCTCTTATTGCTTATTATCTATGCTACATGCATTGGTATAGATACATTTTAGTTGGTGTACCTTCTTGCATGGGAAGGGCCTAGTCCCTACCTGATCATTCTTAGGAACTACCATGAGTCTTGGCTCATTGATAGCCATTGCATCTTCCCTATCACATGGCCTACTGTCCTCTATGACCCCTAAGATAGCAGTGGAGCTGGGACACCACTCCACAGACGTCCCAGGCTTGTCTCCAGAGAGCCTGTTTTTTCCCCTTTCCACCTTCGAATCTAGTTTAAAGCTCTGTCAATGAGCCCTGCCAACTCCTGTGATAAAATCCTTCTCCCCCTTTGGGACATATGTACCCCATCTGCTGCCAGCAGGCCAGGCACCACGTAGATTGACCAATGGTCAAAAACCCCAAAGTCCTGCTGGTGGCACTAGGCTTGAAGCCAAGAATTAATCTGGTGGGTCCTCCTCAATCTTTCTGGGCAGAACTGTGCAACGAGGGGGATAGAAGAAAACACTACCTGTGCTCCCACTCCCTTGATGAGGTGACCCAAGGCCCTGAAGTCTTTCTTGATAGCCCTCAGTTTTCTTCTTTCAAGTTCATTGCAGCCTACCTGAAGAGTTAATAGGGGATAATAATCCGTTTGCCGTACCATGGTAGGAAGCTTTCTTACTACATCCTTAACTCGGGCCCCAGGGAGGTAGCATGCTTCCCTTAGAAGTGGGTCAGGTCTGCATATTGGTCCTTCCATTCCCTTCAGAAGGGAGTCACCTTATATTGGTTCAAATACCTTCCTCCTAAGCAGGGGAGTCTTTAAGATACCCTGGTGGAATTTTTTTCTTTGAAATCTCTTTTAAGATCTTCAGCAACAAACTAATCTCCATCACCTGGTTGAGATTTTCTCATCCTGCTGCCAGCATTCAGTATAAGTGGGACTTAAATTTTAGGTGGTTTCATTTAATTTTTAAGATTCCTATCAAGGACTCTTAACACCAAGGTAGATTTGCCATATTAACCTAATCTCCCAAGTAACTTTATTACTTAGTCATTATTCTGGTGAAGTGTTCTGGAAATCTATGACTCTTCAATTTTTTTTTTTTTTTTTTTTTTTGGATAGGAGTATGTCCTTGAACTGGAGCTCAGTTCAACTGAAACTGGAGTTTTAGAAGGGCCTGACAATCTCTGGAAACTGCTGAGAGGCTTCAAACTGTTAAAATTAACTCATATATTATATTCTCCCTCAGAATTCAAAAGAGGCATCTCTCTATATGCTTACAGAGGAATACACTATTGTTGCACTTGCATGAAGGACAGCCAATAAATGACTAATGAGTATGACACTCAGCCCTCTTGAGCAAAATTACCATGTATATATTTGACTGCTTTCTCATTATTAATCTCAACAGTCCTGTCTCTTGGAAATCAAAGAGCAAATCCATTATTTTCCTCTCATATATCATTATACATAGACTGGGAAAAAAAAAAAAAAAAGAGAAATACAAAAAAATACACAATATCTGGAGGGCACCTTTCTAATGTTTTACATCAACAGTCTATCTTAAATGTAACAAGAGAAAAGCATGCCATCCAAAAATTGGAAGTAAAGGGGAGAGAATAGCACCCCTAGTTTTGATCTCCATCCAGCTTCAGTAGCCTTGAATGACATCTGCAAACCATCACAGATTCATTACAATATTCTCCTTCAGTGACACCTGATGGACTCACCCTTTAAAGAAGATCTCCGAGACTGGAGAAGACTGAAAACAAGTGTATCAGTGCTATAGAGGTCTCATGCTTTAGAAAGGATTTCTGTGCCCAGCCTAGCTACCACAGCAGAACGAATCAGTGATTGTGAATGTACAGGTTTAAAAACTTTTCAATGTTCTTAAAAATTTTTGTTCTGCTTATTATTACAGATGATATTTTGGAGTCAATGGAGTACAGTGGTGACAGTGCTGGGCAGTGTTTTTAGGATACTGAGAAAACAAATGCTGCAAGAAAAGTTTTGTTGGATTCTCTCATACTAAGGTGTCTTTTGTGTCTGCCAAGAGCAGCACTGCTTTAGAAAAGTAACATACTTGTGTCTTTGCTGGGCCATGCAGAAATACAAAGTGCGAATTACTAGATTTAATTACAAAACCCCTTTCCATTTCCTCCAGTATTTAGGATATTTTATGGATTATTTCTTCAGGGCTCCACTAGTGACAAAACTTACTTTATAAAAAATCTTTCATTTAGGTGATTTTGATGCAGTTTCAATGCTTGGATATAGCACAATGAATGCAAACTGATATTTCATGAGATCATAAAAAAAATATTTCTCCAACTGTCAAATAAAAATATGGGAAGCCTTATGAAATGAATGTGAAATTCTTTACCATTTTACAACAGCATTGTATATGACAGCAGATATAAAAGACAGAACTTTCTCTGTTTCCACAGTACGTCTAAAAAACATGCAGTACAGGAAAGATTTCTGGCTGGAATGAAAGCAGTTCCAAAGAAGAGCTACACCTTTGTTGGTGATTTTTGAAGGATGAATGGCTTCACAGTACCCTAGCCTTTTAAATAACCCCAGCATGGGTTGAGTTTGCATATGCAAACTGAAATGTTAAGCAGTATGATCATTCCTTTCATCATGTTTCATACTTTGATTTTGCTATAGTGAAAATTTTTTAATATATTTAAATAATTGCAAGATGAACCTTTAGCATTTTACAGTGTTATGTTTTATCAAAGGATCTTATCACAAACTTTACTCTAAAAGGATATGGACAATTAAAATTCTTGAACACTACCATATCAGAATGATTCTGCTTTAATTTCCCTCATTTACATTTTTAACATGAAGGATTTTAGAGACTCAGTGTATACAAATATGTTTATACTGTATTTAAAAATGCTTCTAGTTTAAAATGCACATGCGTATTTTCACCTATAAGGATAATCACTCCTACAAGCTAATCACCAACAAGGCTAATCACAAACTTGCAATTAAACTAGCCAGTCACAATCATAATTTTTAAAAGACTACTATGAAGAAATTGCTCTTGGAAGTTCATAAACAGTCTTTTTCTATGAAAAACACATTTTTGATTGGTGGTACATTCATTATGCTAATGCTTGCACAGCATAGCAATGCACTTTATGAGGGGATATCTTTGCTGATGTGTGATATAGACAAACTACAAATGATCTCTGAGAAGCTAATTCTGGTTCTGATAACAGTGTAATCATGGCAACAGGAAACTCAGGAAAAAATCGCAACACCTGACTATTTGCATCTTTTATAGCTCATACTTAACTCCTAAGCAACTTACCACTTGTGCATACAAGAAAAACATCAGTAAATAAACTATATGGGTGCTATGTCCAGACTGCTTTTCAGTAAGTTCCTGGTCTCTGTTTTTTCTCAGATCTTCTCAGCATCACAACTGAGGTTGTTAGGTTATCTTAGAACATAATATTGAACCACATTTATTGCTGAAACAGTTTATCAAGTATTTTGGCTCAGTCCTTAGCAACTGTGTTAGCACCTTCTGTAATGAGGGAAAAATAGGGAAAAAAATGTCTACACATGAAGTTTCATTGGCTCGAAGAGGAACAAAGCAAATCCCATGACAGTGCTTTCTTTGAAATGAGGAATACTGATGCACTGGTTGAAGACCAACACAACATTTAGCACAGCACAAGAAGCAGTTAATTCTGACTCTGTTTAGCTTAGGTCAATTTCTTAAAAGAAATGGAAAATCTGCAAGAGATTTTCAGAACTTGGTATTTACACATTTAAACTATCTGTGTTAATTATAATCAAGTACCATATTTACCTGGTTAAACCCTTTTCATTACAAAATTTGCTAAGGGATCTTATAAAATAGTGTGCATTTCTTCTTTAAACAATAGAAATGAAAATTACTCTGATGCTGATAAAGACATACAAAAGACAAAAAAAAAAAAGTGGTACAAATCTTCAGTGCTAATACTTATTTTATATAGTATATATCAACTGTGTAAAAATATTCACATTTCTTACCGTTATCATGGCTTCTGACTACGTGTTACACTGTTTCACATCCAATATTTTAAAAAGAAGTTATTGCATTTTATAGACTGGGTTGCACTTCTGATTCATACTGTACTTTATTTATCTTCCCTGATTTTCTTCAAATCCTTGTTTTCCCAGGAAATGAGATGATTCACATTATGGACTGTCTGTGGCTGTAAAAGATAACACTTAAAACTTATCTGGAATAGTTCTAAGACAAAAAAAGTGTTCAGAGTGAACCAGGGGTTCAATTATAATACAATATTTGACTTCATAAGGAATTACAAATTCTCTTCTGACTTACATATTCCTGTTAGTTGCAGGTCCATGCAACCAGTCTTAGACACTATTGCTTTTTTTGAGTATGTCCAACAGAAACTTGAATGTCTAATCTAGAAAGTAATGTCATCTCAAGATTTTCAGTCTTGACAAATGTCTATCATAAATTTAAAAAGTGAAGATTATTAATCATCATTTGCCTCTTCTCAATCAATACTTTACCATAGAAAATATAATCCTCTTGCTTTGTTTTAGCATAAAACTTCAATGATACTTCTTAAAAGTATTTGCTTTAAGTAAAAAATTATTAAATGAAAATAACTCTTTTAATCAGACAAACCAAATTTTAATGTAATAGTCTTAGCTCACAAAAGGTGTTAAATAAGCATGTATGCACAGTCTACTTATAAAAAGATGTCTTTACATTTCTGTGTCAGTATCAAGAGGCATTTAAATTGCAATTTTATATGCCAAGTTCTACAAAGATTTTAATGAAAGTCCACTAAATCAACAAAACGTCTTCTATGGTAATTTCTGGGTTTTTATGCCCATATACAATAAATATAATTTTCAGATAATTACTGAATCAAACAGTATATGTCTGTTTCTTCTTTTTAAAATAACCTTTTAAAGATAACACTTTTCACAAGTCACAACTGATGGTATCAAGTTGTGCCAGGGCAGGTTTAGGTTTGACATTAGGAAAAACTTCTATACTTAAAGGGTTATTAAAGATTAGAACAGGCTGCCCAGGGTAGTGGTTGAATCTCCATCCCTGGATGTACTTAAAAGCCATCTAGATATGGCGCTTAAGAGTGTTGTGCAGCAGTGGCCCTCAGAGTTAGATAATGGTTGGTCTTGATGATCTTAAAGGTTTTTTTTTCAACAATAGTGATTCTGTGATAACAAGAGAAAAATAAATAACAGCTCCCAGAATTAAGTCTCTCAAGACCACAAGTCAAACCATCTTACACAGATGCAATTGCTGTATATGGGCAAAGCACTACAAGCACTACTTAGAGGTGCATTAAAATGAGAAGAGAATTATGGATAAGAAACACAGGCAGGAAAAAAAAAAAAGGAGAAAATAACACAGGAAAAAACCACAAAAAAAGCTCTTTAAAGGGCCAGTTGCTCAAGTCTGAGATGAAATGGAGCCCAGGTGAGGGTACCAGGTGAGGATGGTCAGGGCAGTTAAGGTCTGTGTCCTCAAGGCTCTGATAGTCAAAGACAGCTGTGTGAAAAAGATAGACAAATATTAGGAGTACAGCCATACCAAGATTTCACTTCAAATATCTAATTAACATGGTTTAGATATGTCTGTGCACTTGAAAAAAAGGTAGAAGTCACTGGCCAAAGGTAGTTTATATAGCCATGGCTGTATAGAGCTAAATTGAACAATTTAACATTTCCATTAATACTTCATGTAATGTTTTACCAGGGACTTCTTTAAAAAAAACAAAAAAACAAACAAACAAAACACACACACAAAAAAAAACCAAAACAACAAAAACCTTTATATTGCCATTTGTACACTAGAGGAGCAGAGCTGCTAAGTCACTGATCTACAGAATGAAATCTGGATGCTATTCAGATGTAAAAAAGGGTCAAATGGTTTGGAAGGATTGATATCTTTATTCTAGAAGAGGACTAATTTGTAGACAAAAGGCATGTGAATCAATACTTTTTTCTTTTATAAACTTTAAGTAGAATATTTAAAATACTGTACTACCGAGACCTCTGTACAATTGTGTCAACACAGACCATCTGAATACCTAATTCAATATTAGTCATATTTCATAAACATTATCATTCATTTTAGAATATTTAATTTCTTAAACTGATGTTTAAAAAGATAAAATGTGAAGCATTCGAACTGTGCAATAATCAGTCTTAGCACAACAAAAAAGTCGTTAAACTATTCCACTCTATGTATTGCATTTATGAAACATCACCTTTTTCTGCTGAACTCACTGCATATAAATGCTTTTAAAGGTAGTCAAGAAAAGAAACTGTAGAAACATAGCCTGCACAAGAAATATATTACTCTTTCAACAATACAAGATAGTAGAAGTGTTTGAATTCTTAAATAAATTTTTCCCAGCATTAGTATTTGTCCATTTTCTGAGAGCAGGTTATTCTCCAGTGGGAGATAATAGGGCTTTTTACTTTCACATACCATTAACTGTTAGAATGCAGCGGAATACTTTCAGTCATTCAGAATACAGTAATGATGTGGAATTGTGGACCTATGACTACAAACTAATTTCCTAGGAGAAACGTTCTCTTTGCATTGTTTGAATAATATGACTCAAAAACCAGAAGCCTGTTCTTCCTGTTCGTGTAAAGGAAACATTTGAATTCAACAGCTAGGGGTGAAGAAAAGAGTCAGAAGACCCAAATTACCTGTTTGACACAAGCTACTTAGCTTTCCAAGCCGAGCTTGTTAACGTGTAAATACGGAGCCACTGTGGCACCAGTGATATTGCTGGCCTTTAGTTTAGCTGCTGATATAAGGCAGTTCTCAATACATTTTTACTCTATTGAAAAACTGGTTTCATTGTCATCTCTTGAAAGTAAGTGTGGCAGGACTGAACCTACAAGCTGCATCATATCTTGAGTAGGAGCTTCACAGTGGCAATGGCCTTTGATTGTTACTGTTGTCTGTGTAGTAATACAGTCTACTTCTGCAGTAGCTGACAGTAAGCCATCAGCAGGAAACATGATAAACACAGTTTACAAAGTGAAGATTGCCCAACACTCCTGCCTGCTCAAACTGGTATATACCAACTTTTAAAAATCATATCTAATCAATATTGAAATTGTCTCATATGAAATGTTTTAATTTGTTTCTGTTTCGCTTCGTTCCAAACAAATCTTCCTTAGTGATCAGATTTACTTTTAAAATGAACATTGAATTCTTTTCAAATTCACAGACACATTAACAAATTCATCCAAAAATCCATCAGTGTTGTCTTACTTGATTATAAAATTTAACCAAAGACAAATTTGCCCAGACAGGTACTAATCATATTCAGTTTGACAGAATTTAGATCTAAATCTGTCTCAAATTTACATACCAGGCTTGCTTTCTCAGCATAACTTCTACATTGTTCAAATCAAACTGAGATATTTTCTGAACATCAGGACCAGCAGAGAGCAACTATTGTTGACTGACCACAACCCCCACAACCTTCTAGGGGTTTTCTTGTAATGTCCAAGCAGAATTTATCATCAGTTTCTATCCAGGTCTTTTTGTGCCAAAGTGACTGTGGTCTTCTTCTGCCCTGGAGTTTGCATCACATTCCTACCATACCCCATTATACAAATACACAATAATCAAGTTCCTCTGCAACATACCAGACTAATTAAAGCATGCTCATCTACTCCTCTATTATTATATACACTCTTCTTTGTCTTGGTGGTCTTTGAAACAATTTCTTATTTCAGTAAGATTTAATCATTCTTGAAAACTCTGCAGCATTCAAAATCAGGTCAATCACTGTGCTAAAAACAATAGAATTAACAGTTCCCTATCTGCTGAATATGCCTCAAATGATTCGGCCAGTGAGCATGTTTGCTTTTATCATGGATGTGAATTATTATTTTTGTGCAAGAAAAGGACTTTAGCTTTCATTGCTGTCATTTATAAAGAAGCTATACTTTGTAAAGTGTCCAGTGCCATATAGTTCATTAAGAGAAGAAAGCGTGTTCCTTAGGAGGGAATCTTTTATCTAAACTTCAAGGCTCTAGTATTAAAAAAAGACTTTAGCATCTAAAATACTGAGCATCTGAAGAGAGTCTATTGTAAACTATAGGATCTAAAAAAGTTTATATTACATTTCAAATTCCTCTTTATTCCCCAATTTTCTTTCAGTTAACGTGTCACTGGGATAGATATATCTGATCTTTTGTTTAGCCCTGTGTGAGCACAGATTAGAGAAGAAAAAAGAAAAATAAATTTGGAACTAACCTTTGACATTTGATTCCACCAGTATTTACTACCTTTCTCATCAGGAAGATTGTAAGAATGTTCATGGTTTTCCTGGAAAGCTAATAAATATCAGTCACCGTTGTTATTTCTACCACTCCTTCGTCCTCAGGGGGAGGACGCCTCACACCCTTCTCCTGCTCCAGCGTAGTAGGGTTTCTCCATGGGAGACAATCCTTCATGAACTTCTGCAGAATGGGCTGCAGCTCTTCATGAACTACTCCAGCATGGGTAGGTGTGCAGTCATTCAGGAAGAGACTGCTCCAATGTGGGCTTTCCTCAGAATTACTAACTTCTTTGGGCAAAGTCCCTGCTCCAGTGTGGGGTCCTCCACAGGCTGCAGGTGGATATTTACTCCAGCATTAGCCTCCATGGGCTGCAAGGGGACGGCTTATTTCATCATGGTCTTCACTACGTGCTGAAGGGGAATTTTCTCTGCTGCCTGGAACACCTCCCCCTCCTTCACTGACCTTGGTATCCTCATAGGTGTTTCTTTCACACCCCACTCCTCTCTTCACTGCAGGTTTTCCTACAGTTTCTTTTTTTCACATTATCACAGAGGTGCTACCACTGTAGCTGCTTGGCTTAGCCTTGGCCAGAGGCAGGTCTGACCTGGAGATGAGGAAGCTTCTAGCAGCTTCTCACAGCAGCCACCCCTGTAGCCCCTTCCCTACTACCAAAACCTTGCCATGCAAACCCAATACTTGCTCACTCAATTCCTCCTGGTGGGATGGGGGAGAGAATCAAAAGGACAAGAGTGCAAAATCCTGTGGGTTGAGATAAAGACAATTTAATAGGTAAAGGAAAAGCTATGCACACAAACAAAGCAAGACAAGGAATTCAATCACCACTTCCTATCAGCAGGCAGGTGTTTAGTCATCTCCAAGAAAGCCGGGCTACATCACACGTAACAATTACTTGGGAAGACAGGTGTCATCACTTCAAACACCCCTCACCTTCCTCCTTCTTCTTCCCCCAGCTTTATATTGCTGAACATGATGTCATATGGTATGGAATATTTCTTTGGTCATTTGGGGTCAGCTGTCCCATCTGTGTACCCTCCCAACTTCTTGTGCACCCTCAGTTTACTTGCTGGTAGAAAGGTGTGAGAAGCAGAAAAGACCTTGACTCTGTGTAAGCGCTTCTCAGCGCCAACTGAAACATCCTCATGTTATCAGCAGAGTTTTGGTCACAAATCCAAAACATCACACAATATAAGCTACTATTCAGAAGATTAACTCTATCATAGACAAAACTAGCACAGAGATTTAAGACAGTCGGTATACTGGACACATTGACATCCAGAAATGCCTTCCTAATCACTCAGTATGATGATATACTTTATAGTTATTTCCTTTAATGAAGTGAAAAAAATGTAGGCATTTTTTTCCAACACAATGGCATCAAGGAAGACCCTTATTGTACAAAATTCCTAAGGGAAGTATAATTTTAATTAATTAGCAAATTATATTTTCCAAGTCAGGTTATTTGCAGCCAGAAGGTGAGAGATTTTACTACAGCATCTGAGTGCATTAAACATTCATTCATCTGCTGTGACATAAAAGCCTGGTAAGATTGGAAATATTATTACTTTCATTTTAAAGTATAGATCAAGGCAAAACTGTCCTTGTCCAATCAAATGCACAAGATACTTCAAAAAGACATCTAAGCCCACACAGCATTATCCACCAATTAAAACTTACACACATTAAAGAATTTTGCTTGACTGTTGTCTGCATGAAAAGATTTGCTCACATAGACAAAGTTCAGGCTGAAACACATTCCACCTTTCTGGGTTAGTTGAGCATTTCTTTGGTTCAAAAGGAAAAGATGTGAAAGACTTGCTTAAAAATGGAGTTCTATATGAATTCTTCACACAAAAACTAGAAGTCTAACAAATAAATGGGAGGAACAATTCCCCCTTCCCCCCCATCCCACCCTCACTGTTTTGCAATGACTGTGAAACAGAAATAAAAGGTTATAAACTTACTATGAATATTAGAATAGATCATGGCATTAGTGAAGAGATGATACATATTAAAATAATCTTACTGTTATGTGTTGTATATATCTTGTATACTTTATATTGTATTTTTTATTATAATATAACCGTCGTTTGTTGTAATAACATGGTATTCATATCAACAAGTAACTTAAATGTCCTCTGGACTGAAATAGCAGGTTTACTGAGGAAAATGGCAGTATTATTTCTTTATAACGACAATGTTATTTAAATGGGTTCGAGGAAACATCTAGCTAGGGAGCTATGAACAACTCAGATACCAATACTGGTAAAGTAGTGGTAGATGTTATGAAGAACAGAACTAACACTCACCTGGATAAATACGACTTAGGAAAAGTAAAAACAGGCTTAGCAAATGGAAGGGATGCCACAAAATTTATGATCTCTGGAGGTGTCTGCTAACAAAGGTGCAAGTGAGTGTGTGGGGAGTCTGCTTGGCGGTTGTTGTGGTGTGTTCCTGCAAACACTCAGCAGCAGTTTTCACCAATGGGACCTACCAAAAGGAAGTTGCCAGGTGAAAAGAAAGGAAGTTTTACTGTGGAAAAATAGTAGCTAAAACATAGAAAATAAATGATTGGAATAAATAATATTTTTTCCCAGAGGGAAAATAAAAGCAGAATATAGTTTTGCTCTGCCAAGAGAGGTCTACTAAATCCTGAATGGCATGAAGAATGATTTTTTTTCTTATGCACAATCTCAGATCACATAAATGAAACTAGTAGGCAGAACATTCAAAACAAAACCAGCAATATTTCTACAGAGCTTTGGAGCTCCTATTCTTGAGGGTCTATAGAAATTAGAAGCTTTTATTTGTCTGGACAAATTTTTACAGACTAATCTATTTGGGATTAAAGACAAAGACACTTCTTGGAAAGTATTGATATATGCCTCTTCTATTGCTGTATTTTTCATTGTTGTCTAACAGATACTGGGTTTGACTACTGTTTTCATGTTAAAATTTTCACCATGAAGGAAATGTGTGCAGATTTAAAGATGTAAGAAAACTTCATTAAATTGGGAACACCTTTTACTTGTTATGTGGTATTTTTCCCTGTTTTTCAGTATCTAATATATACAGTAAAATTACAAACAAGCTAACTGATATTTTATGAACAAACCCACTAATGTTGTACATTTCCATTTTCCATAAACAACATTTACACAGTATGAGTATATCGTATTAAAATTATGTACTCCATTATGGATACATCAGTAGAGAGGGAGATGCGGTTTGGCACGGTAATTCAATCTTTATATTTGACATTGGTGTATTTGTTTCTTTCTGTTCCTAAGATTTAAATCTAGACCAACATCAATAAGCTATTTTGTGAATTAAAAAAAATAAAATCAAAACCAAAAAACCACAAATAAAATAAATACATTTTACACAAATTCAGCTGATATGACAGAATTGCTTTCCTTTTTAGTTGAACCATTGTATAGAGAGGTTTTAAGTATATTAATTCATCATATTGAGGTACAATCAAGTTGTATAGCTGCATAGATCATCAGTCTATTTATCTAGCTAGATATTTTTTTTAGGATAGGAGAATTTTTCTAGAGAAAGATTATTTCCTGGAGTGGATGAAGCTTTTGACATAGCTTTCACATAATCTACATTTCTTCTAACAAAGACTTTTGTTTTCCTATCTGCTTAAAGAAGACATCAATCTAAAAATTACCTCAGAAATGACATTGTAATGCCTTTATTCCTCTCTCAATTATTTCAGCATCACTCAAGAGTATCAAATTTTCACCTCCAGATTCTGTTCAATATAAAAGAATGTCCCATAGAAACTAGTAGATGTTAAAACCTGTAGTAGGTAAATGCACAGTGTATGCACAGGAACCACAGAGATCTAACATTAATATCTCACATTAATGTCACATTTGTTGTTTTATTTTTCTCTGTAAACACCAATATATCTCCACCTGCTTTCTTCCATTTTCTTTTATGTCTTTAATAATACAGATTTTTATTGTTTGTCTTGTCTAATAATTTTAGGGTCAAAAAGCTTTCATAAACTGTGTCAATATTCACATATGACACCTGACTGCATTTAAGCTGGAGCTTGTTTATTCCTGCAGCAGCATGTTTTCTGTGTCAGCACTCAAATTCACCTGTTTCCTTGGACAGTTCATATAAAAAGTGATAATTGAGTATATTTTCTATCATAACCCTAGGTCACATATAAAAAGATTGGAAAATTTCTCTCAGCATTACTTTAAAAACTGCATAAAGTGAGGAAAAAATAATGCTAATTTAAACAACAAGGTTAATGGCATGAAATAACATTTTCTTTATGCAGCAGGTAGCATATCTGGAAGAGAATTCACATACAACCCCTTCCACCCACACCCAAGAACCCACCCACAATACTGGAAAGTACACCAAATTAACACAGCTTCCACAGCTTCCACAGCTTCCAGGTTTCTGGTGAATTTATGAAAACAATTCTCCACACCTCAAAACTGGGTTAACAATATATATGTAGTGATGTGTTGATCCTGGCTAGCAGCTTAGCCCCATCCCATCACTTGTTCACCTCCCCTTCCCCACTCCCCTAGCAGGATAGAGGAAAGAATCAGAAGGGCAAAAGGGAGAAAAACTTGTGGGTCAATATAAACAGTTTGATAAGTGAAGAAAAGCCCCACAGCATGTGCAAGCAAAGCAGAATAAGGCATTAATTTGCTGTTTCCCATCATCAGGTAGATGTTTACTGTGGGAAATGAACTCCACACGGACCAATATGATCAAAGTTGAGGGCCTTTATTCACATTTTCGCCAGGGTTATATACGATTTCTCTTCCCGTATACACACTACCACTAACAGCTATTGGTTAACTACTCTAAACACACACTGTTCACACATCCTAAACTAATAAATCATTGGCTATCCTACAC